>JANVCG010032362.1:0-10002 GCA_025505365.1 Haliclystus inabai
CACTTGAGAATATCCTTGAATCGGTATATTAACTGATATCGTTTGAACTCGGTGGTCCTGTAATTTCTGGTCAAAAGTGCATAACCGCCGATCTCGCGTTTCTTGTATCAGATCATGTTCTACAATATTAAGAAAAAATAAGTGTCACCAAGTTGAAACTTGATGGGAAATCCTCATTAAGTAAGCAGCACACTTGATCGGCTAAATCATTCCTGATTAAACCGGTTTAGACAATGAGAAAGACGGTGTCCGAACACCATGGGAAATAGCACGACACCAAGTGATCTGGGTCTGAGAGTTCTTCGACAAAAATAAGTGAAAAATTTATGTTTGCGTTCCTACTGCAAACTGAGCAGTTTAGCATACGAAGTTGCATTAGGTTGGAGCAAGCATGCCTTATCATTTCGTCATAAGATTGCAGATGTAAAATCCCTGTCTTTGATACTGATGGGAACTGCACTTTATGTCTGATCATTTGTAAGAATACATGAATGGTTGAAGATCAAAAATGGTGAGCAATTTTTTGTGTTACACAAATAACTTTTTTGTTTTTTTGATACTTTGGCCTTTTAACTTCGTTCCATTTTAATTTTATTGTTTTCTCATTTGGTGTTATTAAGTATAAATTTTAATCTTTTTAGTAGAACTATCTTCGAATTACTAAAACTGTGAACCTGATGGCGGTATACCCACCTTTTGTTTGCATAAAAGATAATTCTGAGATTACTTGGAACAGCAGGGCAAATGCTAGGTGTCACAGTCAACAATAATATGTCTAATTGCCGAACCTACCATTAGATTAATTCTTAACCCATTTTATTAGATGTTGTGAAACATTTCATGTAGTTCTGTGATTGTTTCCTGTTTCCTTGTCAGATTCACCATCAGAAACCTTGATCTTTCCGCGTTTAGCTTTGACTTTAAAGCAAAACATTATTTTTTTGTAAACAATCATCACCGTTTTAGTGTATCGTTGAGTTATTATAAAGTTTCGCCTGCAGAAAAATTTGATTTACTTTTGTTAACTTCTAAAACTTACTATGAATGTTTTGAAGTTTCCCTTTACCAAACAGCACATGTTGTTTTCGATTTGACTCAATAGTGTTAGCCACAATAAACAATAGAACTAAACAGGCTATTTTAATTGATGGTTATGTAATGTTGAAGTCATGGTCACATGGCTACATGTTCACTAATATTCCAGTTTTTAGCTGTTTTGTAAAACTAGATGCCTGAAAATTCATGTTTCAGAATTGTTTGTGACAGCATATCAACATATAGCCTGCAAATATCATATAAAAACTTGATTGACTTGCGAGAAAGGGTAGTCTGATAATTATGAATGCAAGATAATCATTTTTCAAAATTCGATTCAAAAAACCTGTTTAGTATTTAGCATCGTGGTCTATTTAAACCATAGGCCTAACTTTTGATGCTCAATCTCAAGAATTTTTTCAAAACAAGGCTACTGGTCATTTTAGACTCTTGAAGTTGGAATATTTTTGAACCTATTAGAGAAAACCATCTTCAATAGTGTCAATGTATACAAAATTCCAAGTTTTCACTCAGAAGATGGTCATCTGTCACGCTCCATGTCCTTCTTTAAGATATTGAACCTCGAACTACGAATGACAACCTTGTCATAAGACCAGCCTGGTGCAAACCACACAATTAGCAGGGGTCAAAATATATAAAATCAAGCAAAAGTAGGTGGCTTATAATGGAATTGAGCCTATAAATAAAGAGTTGATGTCTTCCAACGCTACAAGTGATAAACATCCTATGTCGCATAATAAAAAATATTTTCCAAAACAAATTATGACGTAGAAGCAAAGCGATAATGTGTGTTGCAAGCAAAGTAGTGGTTCTGTTGCAAATGATGCTGTTTCCATAGCAGAAATAGACTGCTGACAAAACATGGTCTGTCAATTCTATAGGCTACTGAGTTTTCGTGAAAACTTGAATTAAACAGTGATAATTAATTCTATAAATATTGTATTTTAGACTTTGATTGGCTTGTTATGTTTTGGGATCCAATATAAAAATTATTTGAATAGTCTCATTTTAGGGAACAATGAGAATCAATTTTGTCGCAAAACTTCCTTCATGCTCAACAATCATTAAAATCATAAAGTATAGTCATTCTCAGCGATTGAAAACTTTAAATGTTAATTTTATTCGTTTTATAGACATCTGAAGAAAGTACATTAGAGGCATTGGATAAACTCTTGAATGAGTTTTTCAGTTCCCAAACATCAAATGAAAGAAAAAAAGCAATCGGTATGGACTGTATAACCAATCATATTCAGAGAACTTTAAATTCATTCTTCGCCAATTGACTCACTATTTTATCCCAGAAATAATTCGTTTTAATAATTTTGTTTCCATGGCAACAGTAAAGAAAGGACAAGGCTCCTGCATAGTCAATATATATTAATGGCTATTTCTGGAGTTTTTTCAAGTTTTATTTTGCGAGTTTCCAAACAATTTGATCAACCAAGCATTATGAGCAGGGTCTTTGTCTGGTGGAACCGAATTTCAAAAAAGTTGTTGTAAAGCGAAAATTTGTTAGCTGTACTGTAATTTTGACTTCTTTCAGCTTTTACTGTTTGTAATGGATGTTGTTAGCCCCATATTTACATTCTTATTATGTTTTCAAATCACAGAAGAGCTATTGAACAACTTCAGTCTGCAATCTTCTGCATGGAAACAATGTCTTTATTTTATGAATCATTCAAAGAACATCTATGTACACATGTACTGCCTTACTGTGTTTGAGGTTAGTAAACAAGATCAAAGCTAAATGGATCTCTTGTTTCATACGCTTATTTCCAGTGATTAATCAGACCCCTGAACAACTGGTAAACTTTGTATTTATAAGCAAGCTTGGCTAATTACTGTAGATATTTATCTGTAAAAATAACAATGTTCTTGTTTTTACTTTTTGATTATCATTGCGCATGAAAAAATGCATGTTAATTGTTACTATTCACACAGAGTACTGAACAAAGTAATAACATTGAGCTGTCTAGAGATTTTGTCTGCTGTGCCATATCTCAGCTGGTGATGATAATATAGTACTATATTTTCAATGTTTTTTTTTTTCAGAATATTGTGAATCAAAAATGGTTTGGTTTACCTGGGGATGATAAAACCAACATCAAAAAGTTTCTCAGTTCGTATTTATTACAACATCATGGTACTGCACCAGCATTTGTTACTAATAAGATTATCAAATCAATTGTTGATATTGGGCGAATTAGTTGGCCACATTTTTATAGCGATTTTATGAGCAATATATTTGAGGTAAGTTCATTTACTTGGAGTAGGCCTATACACTTGCAACATTCTAGTCATTTGGAAACTTACATAGATTGTAGATAAGCCTGCTTGCAGACACTTCTGATAAGAAACTCAGTGGAATAAAAGAGTCTTTTAAATGTTGCCAAAAGGATGTTCTTAAAAAATAGAGGGAGGCTTGACAGGACTGAGATTTGGCTCTACTGCTTCACCGAGTTTCATTCTCAGAAGGGTTTGAAATCAGGCTAGTTGTGGAAAGGCGGAAGAATTTGATTCTGTGACATTGTGACCATTGATATTAATGTTTTCTCTGGATTTTGGTTAATTTTCTCGTGGTGATGATGTTTCTGTTATTTCCTTAATAGCTAATTAAGAATCCTTCCACTGTCTTGGTTGGTGTTACAATGTTACGGGTTGCATCAGAAGAATTCATTTCACCTAGAGAAGATCTAAACGTAGCAAGAAAGAAAGAGCTACAAAGACTGTTACTTAATGAAATACCAGCAGCATTGAGTTTATTATCAAGTCTTTTGGAAAGTATTTTACAACACTTACGAAAAACAATGGCTACATTGACACCTCCACCATCACCTAGTTTTAACCACACCCCTCTTGCATCCCCTTTTCATTCCCCTCAAACTTCACCTCCAGGTTCCCCACAAAGAAATGGTACACCTCTAATCAAAAGTAATGATCTTAAAGTACCTTTCAATACACCCTCTCCATCACATAACAATCATACTAATTCTATATTACATATGGATCGTCAATCTGAAGAACTATGTCTAGCTGTATTAAAGTGTTTATCGCAATTATTTTCATGGATACCTCTATCAAATCTTTTAACATCATCATTATTATCTAAAGTGTTCTTCTGTGCTGAGATTACGTGCAGTACAGCTCTTATTGGAGAACCAAGTTCTTCAGATGTTGGTAAGTGCCAATATAGTTTGATTGAAGATTCCTTGAATTTGTTGATATCTTGATATTCCAGCCCAGTGATTAGGCAAATTTTCTCAATAGTTGAACCATTCACTCTAGGAAAACAATATTAAGCCCAGGTGCATGGTTGGTAGGAGGCTGAGCAATCCTGGTAAAGAGGGTAGCAGACAAAGGCAGAAGTGACACTACCGACCAACTCCAGTCACACTGATAAATCAGTGGAATGCCTAAATACTGCACTTACCATCACATCTATTTAAAGAACAATAGGTTTACGACAGTACATTTTCTCACAGAATGCTGCTTTATATTCCCTTAAAACTCATTTGCTCTTTTCTTCGTAGCGCAGAAGGTATATTAATAGGCATAGTATAATTTCCCCCTCTTGCCTAGTTAATCTTATTTGATCATTGTTTGTTTGTTTTCAAAAGGCATCCAAGCCATGTCGTGCATTAATGAGATCATGTCAAAAACATTTGTACCTGCCGAATTTGAAACATTTTTACTGAAGATGGCACAACAGAGTTTTAATCTCTTACAACTGATTACAAAAGGATGTAGCGGCAATCCTGGCGATGCTTTGTTGTCACGCTTAGATGAAAGGTATTATTGATAAACTAAAAGAATATCTTACTTCATAAAAGACAATAAATTTTTTGACATGTTTATAATATGCTAAAAATAAATGCAATATCACAATTATTGTGCTGCATATAGTATTTATTGAGCATCTATTTCATTTTATGTTTTGTTTTGCTTATTTACTATCGTCATGGAATTTTTATATTATTGTAAGTACAGTATATAGTTTATCACACACAAAGCGTAATGGTAATTATGTTACTTTTTGTTTGCTTGTTCTTGGTGGCTGCAATTTTATACATTGTGGTAAAGATCTATATATGGTTAGTATAAATATGTTAACATCTCTTATGCTGGTGACAGTTATCGCCAATTACAGAGGAGAGATGTTATTATGCTACTCTATTCAAAACCAATGTAAATTGCCTAAAGATCAGTTGATGGCTTAACAACATATCTCTTCTCCATTTATATGCGGCTAATAAACCACATATGTCTTTGTCACTCTCTTCTTTCATTGACAGGAATTCTGCACAGTGGTAGAAAAAAGCAAATTACTTGTGTGTTTTTGATACTCAAAAGCAAGCTTTTAAAAATGCTTTACTGTTCATCCAATAATCAGAAAATTCCAAAACTCTTTCTTGTGATAATGTTTTATACCAAATATATTGAGATATCGTATCTCAAAGTATTTTTAGCTGGTAACTTCAGTGCATGGCAGCAGCAACAAATGGTTGAATTATTTGAGAATGGAGCAACCAGCTTGCTTGCAAACTCTCCTTAAAATTGAACATTGTAAAATAATTGAGTTTTTTGTTGCTGGTTGGTTTTGAATTTGTTGTATTTTCTTTACCAGCCACACTTAACAGCTCAATGAGAACGCCATTATTTCTCTCACTGGCTGTTTCTAAACAGGTACTGCAATTACTGTGGTAAGTGAGATTAAAGATTGTGAAATTAGTGCAGATAAACTAATTAACATCATTCCCTTTTAAGTGGGGTGGGTTTCTTTCGGGTGGTTTATGATGTAATCAAGTAAGTCAAGTTAAGTTCATTATGTCACCAATATTGTACATGACATGTTACTGAAACCCTTCTATTTATTTTCCTTTTAGTTATGTGGAAAAATTCACAGAATTTATGATGCTGTTTGTCACAAAGCATTTGAAACGATTTGAACCAAACACACGATTCCCAATGAATGAATTTTTGCAGTTACTCCTCAAATATTCTTTTCATCAGGTAAGAAAGACTTGCAAAGCTAAAAATGTAATCTTTGTTGCCAGGCCTCCCTGTTAATTATTTAGCCCCCAACAAAACTATGTAATACACAATATGAGAACAAATTTCAAACATGTTGTTTTGGCTCAAAGTCTCAGCCCTGATAAAGAGTAGATCCTTTACAATTTATTTTGAAGCTATATATTGTAGATCGCTAACATTCACGTCCACAAATTACACTCATTATTCTTATAGTTTTAAACAATGGCATTCAAGTGCACTTACAACAGTCAAAACTTGCCCTAATTTTGGAAAATTGTATGATACATTTTCAAATACTGTAGTACAACAAATACTGTCGAGGAATAAATACACTGGTTCTGCTAGTTGTTATTGTTCTTCCGCTCATTCAATATTCCAATTGACTATTATTCTTTCTTCTTTGTATTTTAGCAAGATGCAGATGGTCTGTTTGGATGCTTAGATATTTGGAATTCATTTCTAGATTATCTTATCAATCGATTAGAAACTGCTGTTCATAACAAACAAGATAGAAGTTTCATTTTGGACAGGTAATAAATCATTTTCTTTCTTGTTTTAGGTCATCTAAAATATTGAGATTTTATTTATGTAGGACACACAATAAAGAAATGTTTTCATTCAATGTACCTGACATATTTACAGATGAAACAGTGATTTGTTATGTATTTAGGTAGCAATATAGCTAAGCAAGACCATATTCAACAGTTGACATGTCTATTTAATTTATATTAATCTTTTGTACCTCCCAGGTATGAAGAATCGCTAAAGAGTTTATTGGAGAAGATTTTTAACAAAGTTTCTGTTAAGACAAATGGCCCTTTGCTGGAAAGTCTGGATGATGATGTTGATATTGAGGAGGTAATTACATTCTACTGACTAAAATGATTAATAAATCAAATGTGATAATGATCATGAATAGCTTTACGACAAAATATCCAGATTTACTGAGGAAATCTTTCAATGTACATGTGAGAACATTTCTCAAGATGGCATTCTCTGTCTAGTCTCTATATTTCAGGCATGAGTGAGCTCCTCAAAAAGACTGATTTCCTCACTTTCTTTCAGCTCAAACAATGAAACCCAAAACCCCAGTTTATCATGTTTTGCGCATTTCAAAGTTTTTTTCTATTTTTTCTGGATTCAACCCTCATACCTACTGATAATATTTGAAATGTATGTTTTAGATGAAGTATTATTGTTTCTTTCGGAAGACCTTAAAACTATGTCTGAACAATTTCAACATCTCTTGTAAGTTGCACGATCCCTTCCCTACGAAAGTTACAGCTTGAAAGTTGATTTTTGAGTTTTTTCTCGACACCCATACGGAAAAAACTTTGTATTCAGAACATTTTACCCAAACTCAATTTGTATAGAGTGTAGAGAGCAATTCAATTAGAAAGTTTGTTTTCTGTCGTGATTCAAAAAGACATCAATTGTTTTCTGATGATTGAGTTATTGCATCAGTTCTCATCCATCCTCCAGATTAAAAAAATATACCAATTAGTTACAATTCTTTGTATTATTTCCAGACTGAAACAGACCGTGGACTGTATTTCAACACCTTGCTGGAAACAGCTGACAAAGTGGCTGAAATTTTACCAAGACATAGTATTACCAAAGTGGTAAGTCGCAAATGTTTTTGATGAACATAACCCAACATATATGTCCACCTAATTATTATATCTTTAAATCAAACGAAAGGATGCTAATCTGTATTATCAGTGTATTCACATCAAGTATTCCTTTACCTCCTCTGTTTTTTCAATTACTCATGATTGTTGATGGATTGTTTCAATGAAGACCAAAAATGAGTAGAGAATTAATATTTTAAAGGTCTTCAAATTCTATATTATTACAGCATTGATATGTTGTTTTTCCAACAACCATCAGTAATAATTTTAATTTCAAGTGATCATCCTTCTCATATGTACTGATTATCATAGCTTTTTTTTTCATTTATTACACATCGGTTATATTGCTTTTCATGTGTTTCCATTTAGTGGCATTCATTGCAAGAAAATATTTCAATGCTGTTCAATCTACAAAACCACATTGTTGACAAACCAGATGGTGAGTCTTGTTGTTGTGTCTTTCAAACTTGTGTTGGATGTTTCATGTCTCTTTCCATTTGATAGTTTATTTGAGTCTCATTCAATTTTATAACAAATACAACTAGGCATCCAATTTTACAAGATAGTGTATTATTAAATAGATTATCAATATGAGATCTTTACTCTACAGTTCTTGATGGACTATTATTAACCCTTTTGAAAATGTATGCTTAATTTTTTATATGCAAAATCAACTAAGCTATATTGCCATTGCATTTTTGGTAAACTGAATTGTTAAATTCAGAGCATCACAGAATACTTTAAATAAATTCAGAATAGTGAATAAAATTTTTTTTGAAAAACATTTTAAAACGAAAGATAGCGACTAAAATCGACTAGTGTTTGTGAACAACGTTTCGGAATATCTTAATTCCATCATCAGGTTAAAGGAATACATGTTTAAATTAAATGGTATTTATAGGTAAAATATACTAAGCTAAAGTTAGAAGATGTTTAATACCACACAAATTATCGTTAAAATAGTTTCGACCAGACAAAATTTTTTTGCGTGTCAAGTGTTGGGCCTCAAATCTCGAATTGCGAGCATCTCGTGAATCAAACAGTCAAATTTATTTTGATATTTTCGAACCACAGAAAAAAGATGATGTGAACCTTGAAAAGTTTAATTTGTGTGATGTAAATGTATTTGTATTTGCTGCATTGTAATCAATCTGGTAATGGAATGCAAATCTAGTGTCATTAGTAAAAGTGTGGTTGAATCTTTAAATTTTATTTTAAATTGATTTAATATCAAAAGAGAAAGTGGGCTGATGCATATAAGTTAGCAGTACACATTTTTCAACATTAAAATTTATTACAGATTCAAATTGTTCGTTTAATGAGAATCATGTCTTACTATTGATTTTTGTCATAGTTGTATTTTTTTGTTGTTGCCTCAAGAAAAAATAACCCCGAAGTTTACATAATTTTTCTTGTCTACTATCAGGTCCACATTTAACGCTAACATCAACTGATGAATTACAGCAACTCCATTTACATTTTCAAGATTTGTCAACATTTCTCAAAGTAATTGGACGATTCTCACATTTATTAATTGGTGAAACTAACTTTTCAATTTATTTTGAGGAAACATATGTCATGGTAGAAAGGTGAGGCTTTAATTGTTATCCTGTTTAAGAGAGCATTTGCATCTTCTTTTGAATTTGATTCTTTATCATCTGACCATGTCATGTACTCTCAAATATTGAATTTTCAAAATCACTGTTTTGGACCAAGATATCTACATCTTTTTATTGTGATCTAAATTAAACTGCAAATCACTTGTTATCATAGATTTGAATAATACCCTGATTTTGACATCTTGATTTATTTAGGTTTATCAGGGTTCTTTTTTCTTGCCTATAGGCTTTGTCAAACTGCGATGTTTGGAGCATACTACAAAACATACAGTCTTGTTACGACTGAAGTATTAAAGAAAGACATCAATGAAGTGTAAGTACTCTTGAAAAGCTTCTATTTAGCTGAATGTAATGCAAGCTCTTGTACTCAACAGTCACAAACTGTATGCCCCTCTAGTGAAGTCTATTCCTTCCCTTAATGATTTGTCTTCTCATACTGTATTCCATTGCTAATTGCCGCAAAGCAGATCACATGCCACAACACATTTCTCACGAGATTTGAATGCTTAATCCATTACCATTAATTGTTGCATACAAAATATTTTCCAAGACATTTCATTTAATTGAATTTGCCCATGTATTTATTTTGTTGTTGTTCACATATTCTGGTATCTGATTATAAGATAATTTTGTATTTTATAGGCATGCCCAGTCTCTAGCATCTC
>JANVCG010032450.1:0-24143 GCA_025505365.1 Haliclystus inabai
ATTTAGGGCACGTACGATCCCCGTGTGTACAAAATATATTCCAGTATAAATTATTGGATACAGAAACAGACTTCATTCTTACTAATAACACTGATACAGTATATAATATTCCTAAAGATACGCCTATTAATATTTCAAGATATCGAGGCACTACTCAAAAGCAAATTACTCAATTGATGATAATAAAAGGTACTTACATTTAACAGGAAATTGTCTCCTGGTGTGCTTTCTCAACTTTCTCCAATCAAAAATATTTCTTACTATCTGATTAGAACAGAGAAAACCTAGCTGTGTCATAAAGGGTTGGAGAGATAGAAACAAAAGTGCGAGTCATGTGAAAATATCTTTACCTTTTATGCAGCTCTACTTCTGGAGCAAACAACGAGATATAAATGAACACAATTCTTGTGGCGGGGGTATTTACTACGCTTCAGAGACATGCCAATTTTGGCCCTTGAATCATTGCGTACAGTAACAAAGACTACAGAAGCTTTGCTAGTGCTATAATTAGTTTTTCTGTTTATCATCATCATAGTCATAATTTATTCAAAACCGGTCAAGATAAGAAGCTTTTTTCACAGGAACTGCTACTGGTACAACTACTCCTTCATGAGATCCATGCATACACTAAATATATGGAAAAAAATAAATCTGATATATCATAAATCAGTCGTAGTTTGAAGTGATATTTTGCAGCATTGCTTTTCGAATAAAAATTCTTTTAATAAAGATATTTTCCTAGCCGTCAACAACATAGAAAAATCTATTGCGACCTGGGTTTGTTTCAGCCACAATTTTAATATTTTATAGCATGCCATCCAAGGACGCTTTTTTAATCAACAACATACACAGTGCACAGCTATTTAGAGCGCAAAATACGGCCGACTGGGCTATTTCTTGATATTTTTGTTCAATAGAATAGCTCAAATCGGACAAACAAACTCTGAAGCTGTCTTCTTCCGAAAGAGATGAGCTTGTTGTCTACAAATTCTGCTGCAACTATCAACATTTTCACATTGCGAATAAATATTAAAATTAGTTTTCTGTTCTCATTTTTATTGAAAAACAAAACTTGCCTATCGCTGAGAATTTGAAAATTTTACTTTGCAAGAGTTTTGGCTTATATTTGTTTGAGATTTATTCAAATACAAGTTTTGAGATACTGAAAAAATTTAAATATAGGCACGTATGATCAACTGCATGGTATATTAATTAGAATTTTTCACATTCTAAAATTCTACATATTCTAATTGAATTAGAAATTTTGTCTTTTATTTAAAAAAAAACAAAGAAATTGCATCACACCAAAGTTAATAATCAAATAGAAACTTAAATTTCACAACCTCATTTTTGAAGGTAATGCCAGATGTCTTTATTTCTGCGTTATTCGAAAAGAAATTATCGAGTTCACAGTTCACCGTCTGAATGTTATATAGTTGGGTTTTTTGGGGACTTCTAATCAGATTATCAATACAAACTCAATTCGATATGGCAGCTATTTCAGATTTTATTGATATTTGCAAATTAGCTTCATTGTTTGTATACAATTGCTGCCTAGTATGTGATGAAAAAGCTGTTGTGAATAACCAAGCATATTCCTGATAACTCATCTTTAATCTGGACAAGATATACATCTAGACATCAAGAAATAATGGCGGTATAAAAAAAGAGGAGTGAGACGCAAGCACTGATCTGTATAAGGCTAGATCGCGCTACTGACTGCCCAGTGCCCGCGAAATTTGAAGCCACGGCTCCTATGTTTACAACACCAGCGGCCATCTTACCCTGATCAAAATTTCGTCAAAATTAGGTAGCCTTGCAATGGGAAAAAAGCGTTCGGTGTCACACAAACTATCATTATTTTTCAAACTCGTCCATTTCAATTCCACTTTCCAATGTATTGGTAAGAGAGTATGTCAGTCTGTTCAGTTTACGAAGTTGGATTACGAACAAATGGAAGTACATCTTAAAATTCAGTGGATACCGCGGAGATTCTGTTGTGGAAATTGTCTTTTCACCTGTAAGTTGTAGCAATAACAAAGAATTTACCTTGATCATGTTCGGTTAGGATGTAACAACAAATTCAAGACAATAAAAGGCACCCGTAATAATCAAACTAAAATTGTTATGTAGGAAAGACGGATGATAACAGAAATGAAAAGAAACAACTTTGAATAATGAGTTGAAACTTTTCTTCAATTACACATTAATAGCCACAAAAATGAACAAAAATAGTTTTTTGATGCAGATACCATATTTCAAAGAATTTTCAACTAATGAAACCAAACACAATGTTTGTTTGGAAGCCTTATATACAGATAAGGACTTTTACAACTGAGGAAAACCACAACTCTTCGTCAAAATTGCCTAGCTTTGGGCGAGATCGATCCTGTAATAGCGAATTAAATAACCTCTATAGTCTTCCATTAAAGATAAGAAAAACTTTGATTGATCACAAAAAGTTGTCACTCATACGTTTACGAGCGAAAAATAAAATTGAGGATGCATAAATTTCGGTAACTTCTATATTAATTTGGATAAAGTCTTCTCCGGTCAAGATGGTCGCTGTTGTTTTTTCGCACCCTCGCATGCCTCACATTTTGAATACCAGAAGCTTGATCCAGTCTATATACAGATCAATGGACGCAAAAGCAAATGTCATGAACACTACTGAGCATGTGCAATTCAATAAAGTCGAACCACTTTTGTTAACATGTAGTTACATCAGTACCATTTTATAAGTATGATTGGCTAACAAGGATGAATTGAATTCAATGCAATTCAGAAAATCAACTCTTTGATGTTGAGGTTGATAAGGCAAAGCAAGTCAGTTTTCTTCAAGGAGATTTCTTGTTTTCAAATATGATAATGAAACATCTAACTAACAACAGCTCATGTGATACAGTGTAGAAATATTTTTAAACTTCACATGAGGTGTGTAACGAGGGTTCATTATTATTGATTAATATTTGGTTCGTTACTTAAATAGATACAGAAACGAGACAATGATGAAACGTATGTATCTTTATTCATAACTTTGACTTGTTAGCGAGAGGACTGTTTTATTAATAGTATTTTGTAATGTGAGATTGAATATTGATTAGAAAGAAAACGAGGTTTGGTTGATAATGAGGCTAGTTACGTATGCTACAGGTGCTTGGTTTCTACTACCAAAGTATTTGCAATTGAATATCAATGGATATGGAAATCAAAAAGAGTATTTTGTGTGAAGTAATAAGATTGAAACACTAAAAATCCAATGAGAATTCAATACAATCGCAGAAGGCTTATAATTGCGAGGTCAGCACTGCACAAAAACTAACAATTTTTTAAAATAATATACAAGCCTTCTGATGCACTTTTTTCACTTGATAACGAATTCTTGGGAATTTTCAAAGAAAATGCACGTCTATCGAGTCTGAGCTCATCTATAAGGTTTCTTCAACAGGCTTTTCTCATTAAGAACAAAATTGATTTGTTTTCAAGTTTTCCAGTAACATATATTTTCGCAGTTCGCTCTTCAGCTGTGCCATTAATAAATAGCCAAGTGTTTCTTGGAAAAACATTTCAAGATGAAAGATAGGCATAAAACACTACAGCTAGTTGTGTACAACGTTTCCATATTATTATTGATGTCATCTTCAGGTCAAAAACTAAATTATTATTTAGGAAAGTGTTTATAGGCTATTTTAATCAACACATTTACATAGAAAACATGATTAAAATAATATATGAAATAAAGCTTAAAACTATTCAATTTACTATATACTGGAAATTGTTTCAACTGGATAAAGTCTCCCTGAGTGTTGAGAGTGAATTTCCTGTTGCAAATTTCTAACATCTCATATGTAAGACAGTCAAACTTGTTGGTGTCCTGAGGCTGACACAACGATTAATATTTGTTTCCCGAAAAGTTATTCTTGTCGGAATGAGATGGTTTAATCAAGAAGAAAACTTATAATTTGGTTTTTAAACAGCAAATAACATGTCGATTGAAGAAAAATAAATACATTTAAAGGTTCTGTTTGTAAATTCTTGTGCCACAAATTGTTTTGAATCAAAATTTAGTTATTGTGTGAGTCACACGGGAAATTTTACAAGATGTCAGAGCCTGATTCCGCAACAGCTTCGTGGTTGATCACTTTTGTCATTCTTAACCTGTGTAAAACGCTATGAAAGACACGGCAATGTTGTGAATTTTGCTCAAATTCATTTACTTGGAGGATGTTATCTAACTCATTTTTCATTTAAATATCAAATATTGTAATTTATTTGATTGTGAACCTTGACAGTTTCATGAAAAGGTATGAAATTGATCACCCTTTCCTTAATTTAAAGACAACTAGCATGGTGAACCCTGTATTTATGACTGAATTCATTCAAAATATGTGTCAAATTCTACAAAATACGTGTCATGAAAAATTGGCTGTGCAATCGAAATCATTAGTAAAATTCTAAAATTGTTTTGATGATTGCATTTTGAAAATGCTAGTGTTTTTTTCCAACCCCATCATGTGTACGGATGATGTTTAATTTAAAGATAAGGAATGAAATTACCATATGAAAATACAGGGGATTCAACTGCCCTTCATACTCAAACCAATATGCTGACCACTGAATTTTATTGAAAATTTTGAAATTTCTATATGTAAAGAATGATCCCATCAGATATTAACAAATTCTTTTAGAATTCAAGTTTATCATTATGTGTAGCAAACTCTCTTAAAGAAATGAATAAATCTGAATTGCACATCTCCAATCATCAACAGGTGTCGAAAGACTATACAATCAAAATGTTCTGTTGTCTTAGCTAGCCAGTCTCATTGCCATTAGGCATATCTCTCATAAATATCTGAGAATCACGAGTACGATGTTGTGCTGTAATTCTTATCCTCAGCTTTGGTAAATATTAATAAAACAAAAAGTTAACGCTCTCAAGTTAACCTGTTGCCTTACTTGTTTTTCATGAAATGCGAGCCACTTCACCATTTCTGGTCGACATTGGGGAAAAGACTGCAAAATCCGAATTCCACATACTTGCAATAGATTTTAGAAAGTCATAGGCTACAATAAAAAACAAATTTTATATTGAAGTGAAAACAACCTAAAAGAACAAAAAAACCTAATAACCTAACCTAAAAAAACAAAATTCAGCTTAACACATCTGAAGCTAAGCAACTTGAATCTACAAAATAATATAGCTTTTACTTACACTACAGTGCTGAGCTATTTTTCTATATTTTGTAGAACCCAGAGTTCTGCATAAATATAAAGAAGACTGCTTCGTCAAAACAAGGATGTCAAGTATATGAGCTCCAACTTTGAAATACAAGAGATGTAGTGATATTATGGTCAACATTACTGAAACAAACATAAGTAGATTCAAATTGTATAAAATGATATCATACATGAGTATAAAGTGAAATAGCCATTGACGAGCGTAGCTGAAGTGAACGATCTTCAATGTAGAAGAGAAGGCAATTGAACACACAATATTACCACGTGCTTTAATCTAGAAAGTGCACAACTATAAACTATGAAACATAAAACTATGTGAGTGTGTCAATGCACCAGTACGGCTGTAAATTGCATATGCTGTGAATTGGAGGTTATGGAGAGATTTCTGGGTAATAAATTGCTCGCGAATAATTCGATGTGCATTGATATTGTGTCTACTATCCTGGATAAAATGCAGTGATCAAACATAGAGCTCGAGATGAAGGATGAAATTTGTTAAAGCTGTCGTGCATATAAATGTTTGAGAAACTACGTGTATTGAAGCACAAACTCATTATTCAGCACTATTGTTGCAATGAGCGATTTTTATCCAGCAAAATATCAACTGATTAAGATGTCCTAGAATACAATTTGCTAGTTAGTAATGAATAAGCTAATGCATTTAAAGGCTTTTTTACAGTGATCGGGATGAAGCAGCAATCTTGATTAATGCTATTAACATTTGCGAGCAGTTTTCAATCAAGGTTAATTTAATGTTGTTGAAAACAGTTTTGATGAGTTTTAATGATAGAATTTGATTTTCATCTCCGATTTGGACAGTGAGCTGTAGAAGCCAGTTACATTATGCCAAATGATTCCTTTGGCAAACTCAGTTGATCCATAAATGCCGTTCAGATTAACCCCAAAACAGTTATTATACCACCAGCCTCCACTTCCAACTTTTGCACAATCAGTACTAACTTTATCATTATCATAATCAAAAGTCGAGAATTCTACGCCATTGTGACTGAAAACACCATACGTCATAGAATCAAAAACATTACCTAGTAAAAAAAATACTTAAGATTACACCGGGGGTTATATTGAACAATGCGTTTCTATTCATCTACGTATTTTTCTAAGTTATGCATATAGATGCAAGAAAGCAGCGATCTGTTGACAGTGATTAAAACGTTGAGCTTGTTCTCAAGTATTGAGAGAAATAAATTCTTGTGGAGAAAATTTTACAAATCGTTCTCTATTTCTTCACGGTTGTTGCTTGAGTTATCAATAGAATCAAATCTGAAGCTCACATTTGTGAATCGCAATTATATCTGTAATAATAAACAGCAAACCACACCCGTGAGAAACAAATATTTGATAATTAATTTTAGTTTGAACACATCCTTTACCACGAACCTTAAAAACTTTTAATACATATTTGAGGTAACTACATCTTTTTCTAGCTTAGAATGCGACTAAATGCCCAGAAATTGATATCAAAAGTAGAGAAAAGGATCTAAGAGAGCGGTGTGTCTTCACGGTGACGAAGATCATCAAGAAGTTTCCTGCTATTGAAAATGGGCTTGAATTGCACGTTAATTTATTTGTTAGGATATTGAAGTTCTTTTCCGACTTTTGGTCTTTGAAATGTAAAACTATATTTACAATTTTTAAATTTTCATCACGTGTATGTCTAGAGTTAAAATTATTGACTGTCATTTTAATTAAAAAGACGGGGCGGGTACTTAAGTTTGGTGAAAAAGTTAAACGTTCTTTGCATTCAATGTTAAAATTCTCTTCGGAGGAACAACGAAAAGCTCTAGGAAGCATTGTCTTTAATAGCCCAGTGTTTGTTGCTTTTCAATGGTCACTTATTGTGATTGGTCTGCCACTATTCGTGAGACTGATTCTAAGGAAAGATAGTTTATTGTTCTCCTCTCGTTTGATGGTAAATCTCAATGAAGAATGCGCGTTATTCAAGTCTGATAATACATTTTCTGCTTCTTTGTTGTTACTAACAATGGAAAAAGTGTCTTCAACAAAACGCCGGTAGATTTTTGGTATTTTATCTTTTTCTGCTAATTTTTTCTCAATGAAACTCATAAAGACATTTGCCAGTAAGGGTCCCAAAGGCGATCCCATAGTGACACCATCCGCTTGTTCATTAAGGTAACCATTAAATTGGAAAAGCTGATCTTTTGTGCTTACTAGTAACAGATCTCGCAAGTTTGATGGCGTTAGACTTGTACGAGGGGTCCCAACCGTTCAACGTACTCATCACGAACCAAATCCAATGTTCAGTGAACGTTCATAGAACGTTTGCTGTTTGCTGGGTGGGCACTATACAAATGAACACAAATGTGTTGGGCTACGATATCATCGCAAGTATGATTCAAGTGCAAAAAATGAGGATTTTGTATAAAAACATCTTTTTCTGTTTTATTTTCTCTGAAATTTGAAAATTACAACTCAACAGTGACAAATAGCAAACAGAGCTTTTCTTGGCTTAAGATGCAAATGAAATTTAGACTCTTGGTAGACAATGATTTGCAACTTATCTCAGCTGAAATTGTGTTATCCAATTGAATTTGTAATCGATCACAGTTCTAGTTACACCTATGAAAGCAATTTCACATTTGTACCTATATTTGCATACAGTGTAGGTTTGCTACATTTTTGCCTACTGAAGTCGAAGGAGAGCTATCTTCCTTACCATCAGATGTGAACCAGCTCAATTTGTAGTTATTGGTTTCGTCTGCAATTCCAGCATTGTATTATTCCCTGAAATAGTGACTCATCCCATTCCAAAAGTCTAAACGAAGAGTTACATTCCTGTCTTTCATAAGTGAATGAGTTGTCTCCAGTCCAAGCCAGAACTCAGATTCCAGGCTACCAAAGCCATCTTTATAGGACTGCCAGTTACGATTAAATTCTACACTACCATCAATTCTTCTCTGAAAGACGATCCATCCTGAAAATATGTAAATATTACAGTAGACGCTACAAAATATTGACATATTAGACTCTAATTAGTGGTCAAATTAAGACTTTGATAAGTATTCTATGAAGCAAAACAGTATAGAGAGTTCAATCTTGCAACAACAAGACTCATTGCTTAATACTGAGTGAAGTTCATTTCGAAATTAAATTCGATAGATTTATATAGCTCATTTAAAATGATTTGATTTTCAAGTTCTCATTTCTTATGAACAGTTCTAATAACGCATTGAATGTAAGGTATCTCATTCAAACACTACTGGCCGTTCAGGGTATGTACTTTATCGGACTCTCCATTAGTCTGCTTGCAGACCAATTCAAAATATGATAAACACAACGAAGCTGATTTCAGGAAATCACAAACCGGAATGTCAGCTAGAATTATCAAAAATTTAGATGGAAAGCAATGACAAATCATGAAAATAAAATTAATGATAATACGAACATCCTATTCTATCACACTGCATCTTGTCCAATCTCACTCCTTCAAAGTGTGAACAAACTTGTAGAAAATATTGTAGCCTCAAGTGCTCATATCTTTTATATAAAACTTATCCATAAACTTGGCAATTTCACATAAAAAGCAAATACTAAGTAGGAATTTCAAGTTCTTCAGTGAGAAGCGGGAATTTTAAGGGCTGGACTTTCTTTTATTATTATGTTTAAGTGACTTAAACATATTGCTTGAGTTGTTAGTAGTAAAATGAAAACTTTCAAATTTACATAAATCCTTTTTCATATGACTATAGGCAAAGGCAATATTCACTCAAACTGACGTGGTACATTTGTTTTTAGCTTAGACATAGGTATGAATCTCAACACTTATAGTGAAGAATCATGACCTTGAGTAGCGTTTGACGAGATATGATGTAGAGCAGAACGAGAGTTAAGGCATGTAAGACTACTCTTTCAAGACGTTTGTTAGGAATTTTGATAACTCCAGAAAATGATTGCATTCCACTTAGGTGAATCTCATCAAACATTATGTACTAGAGACAAATATTGAAACAAATACTAGGAGATCAAGGCACTGCTACTGCTAACTTTGTATACCAACTATCTCAGGAACTTCGAGAATCAAGTCAAGATACCGCGTGCTTAAAATCAATGCTATTCGATTTTCCCTGAAGTACGCACCAGTTTATTAAAACAAGTATTTGCACTTGCGAGGATACGGAGGTGCCCACAAATTTGCCCTTATTTGGCATAATTCCTCTCGACAATACGCGATCTGATAGCATGCAGTGTTGTGTTACATGATGTGATGATGCAATATGTGACGGAATAGAGCAAAGTGTGCAGGGTATTGTGCTTTTATCACATATAGGTTTGCTTGTAGGAGTTTTAATATTTACAGTTGACTGGTGACGCAGTCACGGGCCATTTCTCAATGACATTATTTTTATCAGTTGCCAGGCTACTAATTGCCGGAAATACCTCTTCATCCAGGTGTTGTATTAATAGGAGTGATGTGACATGGTTATACTACGCAATTGCAGTCATTAAACAGAATATTTCATGGAATAGAGAAGATGATGACTGAAGGTCAAATGTTTGTGATTACTTTCCCAAGCCGCTGTTGCAGCCCACAACATTTTTGATCCACGACTATTCCAGAATTTTCTGCTGGTTCTACGTGTAGTTCATACTCGTTATCGAGAGCATGTTTGGATGTAACTGTGGGAGGAGAGGTAAGGAAGTAGGACGAGAAATTACGGTGACAAATAGAGACGACGGAGAAGATTGTTTATCGGTCCTAAAATAGCTTGTGAGGGTAAAATCGTGATCAGATGCATAAAACCCAGGAAAAAACCTATACAATCGTTCATCCAAAGCATCTTTACTCTTACCACCTCCGTTCGTTTTCATGTCACAAAATGCCTCATTTGAAGACTTTTCCGGAAGGAATACGGGATAAATGGCACTACTGTCAATCTTCCTTAAGGTCTTGATCTCCATGCAATCCTGTGTGGAGAAAAGATTTTCAAAAATATAACTGAAATATCACCTCATATAGCATCTGATATACAAAATCAATCAAGATGGTACGAATGGCTTGTAATTCATCGTAATTCAATACCTTTCACAATAATGATATACTTTGGAACCCTGTTTTCTCCTATTTCCAACTGAGATAGGTTGAGAAATGATTCTGTAATGTTTATTTTTTAATCCAACCTTAATAATTTTACCTTAGTTTGATGCCTGTTACTGCATGTCTTTCGCATTCCATGCTATCACTGACAAATGTGTATGTTCACCTTTTATCCTGATTCTTAAATGGCTAGACCGCAACGTAAGTGATCTTCAGAACAGACTTGCTCAAAACTATCACATATAAATTTCTTGGGCAGGTTCAAGGGAATGCATAGGACCATCTTTATGTTGCTGAACCCTTTCTTCATTGGTCATATATTTTGCATGTCCATATGTTTTTATCAATACCATCTTCATTGTCTAATAACTTCTCTATTTAAAGGGAGGAAACTGACCGGCATGCTTTGTATTGTTTTGCCCCCTTGATTAGCAAATGGAGGTCGTGAAGCTCAATTTTGACGTCACAGTTTTCATGCTAGAAAATGGCACGCACAGCTGTGTTCGGACAACGTTTGGATTTCAATTATTACGAAGACTCTGATTTTTAGCAGAGTAGATACACACAATTTATAGTTTGGGGGACGGAAACAAAAGTATCGTAAAAGTAAATTGAAAACTGATCGTTTTCTGTTCCTTTCCTATCAAGAGAAACAAAACAAAACTGTCATAACAGCAATGCTTCCACATCGCGAAAAATATTTAACATAGCCATTATCAAACAAATAGCTTCGACAACTTGAATGTTGGAACAGTAACACATGATAACAGGAAGCCAACAGATGATATAGCACCAATCTATGCACAAAATTCAAGTGAGAATTTTCACAAAAACTAATATGTTGATTCTTTCCGTTTATAAAATCACAACGCCGATCGGAAGGCTTTGCCAATCTTTGTACACACGATAAATAGATATTTAGAATTGTAGCTGTAGCTTTTCAATTCGAATACAATTCTGTAACTTGTGTATCACATACATAGCAATAATTCGGTCAGTATTAATTTGATTTCCACGTAGAATTTAATTCATAAAACTTTTTAGTTCTCACACACTACACGCCGTTGATATTTTTATTTTGTTTCCAACAGTCTGATCTTGACCCTCGTATTGCTATTTAATACCGGTAAGCGAGACTGTGATTACGCAATCTTGAAAGACGTATACGTATTTCAAGTTGAAAATGTACAAAGCATGCTGGTCAGTTTCCTCCTTTTAAATACTCAGATCAAGTCAAAAATACAAGATTAACCACAGAACACGGCCTAATGAATATCAATATATCAAATGATATGGAAATACGAGATCAATGTTAGATTGAGGAGAAAGATATTCATTTACCTTGAAAACAATCGATTTTTTAATGGATTTGTAGAAGGTGGAGTTTTCTGATGGTATCAATGATGTGGTGTTGATCGTTGCCGAGATATTGAAAAATTCACATACCATTGCACTCTCGAATTCTTTGCGTAGCACATTCATTGTCTGACATTCCAATAGATGTGTGCATTGCATAATGCAGTAGTTCAAATCTAACCCATCCAATCGCTGGAATGGCTCACTGATCAAAAAATATCCAATTTTACGTTCATATGTCGAATTTGTCAATCCAAAATTCTCAGAAGCCATAAGAAATGGCAGTAAAACATCAATCAAAGAAGCTATTAAGATAACCTCTGAAATCATGTTGGTATTCTGTAAAAAAAATTATTAAAGATGTTAAGAGCTATCTTTTACGATGTAGCTTTAGAATACATTCTTGGATGTATCTCGAGAAATATGTTCTCTCAAGGTTAACAATTTTGACTGACTTTATTATAAATAAAAACTGTCAGGTATTTGAAAGAGTGAATGTTGATGCTAGCAAAACCATATTTCCGGCTGAATATGGCTATTATAGCATTTAAATACACAGTCAGTTATAAGAAACATCTCTATATATTTTTTAGGAATCATCCTACATAGTATCGGCTTTGATTCTACCTAATCCATTAACTTAATGAACTCTCTGTTAATAGAAGCTTGACAATACATCCAGATGTCCAGGTAGAACTGAATAGAAGAGCAGATAACACTTGACAATTGGCAAGCTCTTGAATTTTAGATATGATAAATTAATCATGTTTCGTAATTTCTTTTCTTCGATGAAAATAAAAAAAAATTGTCATGTAACGTTGAGCCTGAATAGTGAATAGCTAATTACATAAGATGCAAGACGTATGGCTCTCTGCAACAGGGAAAAAAATAATCGAGTTATGCTCAAGCCTATTCAAGTTATTTATGTCGGAATGAGGAGTACATGATGAGTTTAAAGCATAATTTCAAACGGTAACATTCATTCTGATATTGACATTCTATTTTCATTCAGGCAAAGGGAGCAAAACCTAGCTTCTTCTTAACAATTTAACATTTCGCTTTTGAATTTGTATGGCAAATGAAGTTAAAACCACCAGTTGATGATTGAGATGGATTGAGGAAATTTGTAATAGTAGCGCAGCAAATTGCATTTATCATGTAATATTTATAGCTAGAGTTTCAGATCAGATCGATCAAGTGATAATATGATATTCGTCCACCTATAAGATGCAGATATATACACACAGTAGTAAAACTGCTCTCATAAAGCTAATCCAGTATTGCATCGGTGCCATGGATCAATCAAAGATCACAGTCATCACTTCATTAGATCTCTTAAAAGCATTCGACCCAGTTCACCATCCTCTTCTCTTACGCAAGCTACTTGCCTATGGATTATGCCAACCCAGCTGCAAGTTAATTAGCAGCTACCTTTCAAATCGTGAACAAGTGGTAAGCATCATGAGTACTCTATCTCAATCCTTTAAAACATAACGAGGTGTCCCTCAAGGCTCAATCATTGGACCATTTCTCTTCAATGTCTACGTAGCAGATCTATCTATGCTGAAGACTAAATCTACTTTAGTGCAATACGCCGATGACACAACCGTATATTATTCTGCTAAAACTTCAGATGAAGCAACTTCCATCCTCAACTATATATGACATGATCAAGGTATCTCATTGGTTCGAATCAAACTTCCTGTCTCTGAATGCCAAAACGACATAGTCAATGATAGTTAAGCCATACCGCAGCACTGCTAGTCCTCCTTCAAATAACGTCATCATTAATTCAATTCCTATATTATGGTCATCATCGATCAAGCTCCCTGGAGTCTCCCTAGACGATTCCCTTACAATGAAAGATCATCTGATATCATGTCTTAGAAAATCGAACGTATGTCTAGCCCATAATTTTGTCAATTTAAACATATTTTCACTCCTAAAATATCTACGGCACTGTATAAATCGTATGTTCGTCCAAACTTGGAATACTGTAGTACACTCCTTACTCCGCTATACGAAACAGATTTGATGAAACTAGAAAGCTTCCAATCCCGTGCTCTGCGAACTCTTGCATCAAATATCTCTGGCACAGACAATGGTGCACATACATTGAAGCTAAGGAGCATAGCTACCATTCTCTTTATTTAAAAGAAGTGTATAGCCCATTCCAAGCCACAGTCAATCAAAGAACTCTTCAAAATTTGTCAATCAAAATACGATCTAAAAGGCCCCCTACGACTTATAGAATCAAAATCGAGGACAATGGCAATGCGATGGCTGATCCTTTCTGTAGCAACCATAATGTGGAACTTGCTACCAATTGCAATACAAACGACAAACATTGGCATTCATAAAACAATCCTAATTGATTATATCCAATCATTGGGATGGAAGGAGAAATACACCATCTACTCGTCTGTCTTCCGATCTGCCTAGCAACGATAATAGTGCGTTTCTTAACGCGATGATGAATTTCCGTAACTGCTCTCTTCTTCCTCTTTTATCCTATTCTTTCTTGTTATCAATACCATTAACACAAGCAACTTCTCTATAATTGCAAGTTATCTACCTATTGTTTAATTATTAGTATTGTATTTTCGATTTTTCTGTTAAAATTCGCCTCAATGTAAACGAGCTGTTAAGCTCATTTTGACTACGAATAAAAACAACATACACACATGCACACACACACAGGTATTGGTAATTCAGGGGTAAATTCAAGCCACCTGAGTCAGAGCTTTCTTTGGTAGGCTAGACGCAAACACTAAAGATTGATCAAACATACCCAATTCTGATTATCCTCCTTGGAAAAGCACACAGTATTTCTTAAGGAAATTAAAGGAAACGGAATCCTTAGAGTTTCAACATTCTATTACTGTCCAATTATAGGAGAAATGATTCATTCCATGATATTATGTATTACTACATAGTAAAACTACTATGATATATCATAATTCAATTGTACTCACCCCTGAAATGATTTCAGAATACTATAGGACTTCTCTGAATAGTATTATTTTTTGTCTGTAAAGAGAATCACCAATACTATGCTATAAATTTTCTGAGAAACTTTATAAATATTTTATTGCCTGAAGTCCTATGAAGGCGGTTTTATGAACAACAGAGGCAGTGGGGAGCCAATTTTGAGCACGTACTATTGATTGAGTTGAAAATAGACATTCGCGTTTTATAAAATAGACAAAATCTGACAATCGAGCGAAAATAAAGTTTTGCGCGTAAACTGGATATGATTTTTGTCTCCAAACTCTAAAATTTAATACAATTCGGGACGAAATATTTTTCAGGAGCCCTTTGAGTATAAAGTACGTGATTCATCGGCCGGCCTTGATATATAGGCTATATACTCAATCTTCCATAAGGGCGGCATATCAATATTTTCGTATACGAAGTTCCCGCTGGAAATAAGCCCATGTCGTGTGAGATACTAAACAGGTAATTACATAAAACGGTTCATTGCGTCGTGACATTTCTTTCTTAATTCAGGTTAATTCATTGCTCACTATTGAGAGGTATGAACGTATGAAAGAGGTTGGAACGGAACTGTCAATTCCCCATTGCATTAAAGGCAAGGAATTTTTATTTTAGTAGCAGAAAATTAAAGACAGAGATCTAGAGTAGACACGACTAACAGAATTAGCGGTTATAATAATTGTTAATGTGTGACTAGATAGCTAAAGTTTCACATACTGTTATTGATGTTTTTTCTTAACGTTTGACTAGAGAAACAGATCCAGCGTTTAGCTACATTGAGGCTTCTTATCAAATATATTTATCAGAATAATCTCATATAATTAATTCAAATAGAGCAAACATGGCTATGGCAAGTTTTCAGTGATGACATAGAACAATTTATTCAATTTTATAACATGGCATGCAGTTTGAAGCTCTGCCTATCTCGTTCAATTTCCATTGCTAGATAGACAAATTGTGGGTGAAAGACATTTGAGCTTAGATTGTTGCACAAAATCAAGAACAAACACATACGTGAGAGTTTTCAATTTCTATAGCCATCTATTTGAAAATGTACATATGCATCTCGAGCAAAGGACTTACTATCAGAGCTTTGGGGAAACAGAAATTGTTAATCTTGAAGATTTGCTTGATGTAAGTAATGCAGCAGATATGAATAAAACTACTGTCAGTAAAGGCAAAACAGGTCTTGTAAAGTCGATGTATTGCTACTTGGTAAATTATATCTGGGATATTATAATTGACTTGAGCTCACATTAAGGTTTTATTTACAGTCTTACTTGTCCAATACAAAGATCTCATAAAAATGTATCAATTCTATCCGTCATGAAAAGCGATCAGGAACTAAGTCATGCAATGTCTGTTCGACACTATCATTATTTTATTGAACGAATTCCGAGGACTTTATTTTTATGAACAAAGCCAACAGACTACAAATATTCGGAGCACGTGACTGACTGAGTTATTAGTAAACAATTGTGTACAATAGAGTAGAAAAAATCGTACAATGGATACCTAAGCCTGACGTTTTCAGAAAGAGAAAAGAAAATCTAGTTTTTTAAAGATTTTGCAAATTTTCAGGTCTTTCACATGCTAATAGTTTTTTCGCATTGATTTTAACTTGAACCCAAAATTAAATCTACATATTCAGGTCCTAATCAAATGGAAATTTCGTAACATATAATGATAATCATGCACTTGAATGCAAGAGTGGACATTGTCTGAGCTTTATTTTTTATGTTTTTCAAATCCAACAAAAATAGCTTCTCAACTATTGTGTGCTGAAACCAACTGGCTTACCGGATCATAAACGGTTGTAACTATACTAATTATTACCTACTTTACAGAAAAGACAGGGAATGTAAAATGGTCTGAGCAACAGAACCTTGAAGAACGAAAATGATAGTAGCATGTACTTATTTCAATTCACAATAACATTTTATTTGTAACTCGATAGCGAACGCTTCATATTGCGTCGATTTTTATTCTCACCCTTTGACTGAAGAAAACAGCGCTTTTCATTAACATTCACGTCAAATTTATGAAGCAAAAATATTCTAAGCAACAGTTGAATCAGATTAAGTATGGTTTTAGCAGGTTTGTATTGATGAAATAGTTATTTATGTTCCAATTTATGCAATTACACATAAGAATTGCATTTCGAGTCAACTGAATCCTATAAACACTATCATTTATTTCTCATATGGAATATCATAAGTTCCATGGCAATATTAAGACCCTCTAAAACACGAGAGAGGTTTTGTTGCATAGGTAAATAGTGCATGAATTATATTAAAATTAAGATTTTTCTAGGAGGTGAAAAACGAGTACTAAAGATAGACATGTATTTGCAGAATTAGAATAAAGCCATCCTGATTACGCAATATCGTTCGTAAATAATTGGAATATACGCAATTTTTGCAATGAGCATATGAGCAGACTTTCACAAATATGCCAATTGATACTCATGAAGATTAGACCTGTGTAACTGATGCTAGTGGTATAAATACATTCTCTGTGATAATACTAATTTGAAAAATTGATCTATTTACACATTGGAACATAGAACTAACATGTATTAACTCACGTATGCTCACCTTTTGATCAAATCTCTGCGGATTCTGTTTACGAACACAAATATATTTTACAAATGTTCTTTCTATCCATTTGACGCAGTAAAGACTGACTCGGCAATATTATTAATTTTTTATTGCATGAGATCCAAGGACGCTTTTTAGTGAACAATAAGAAACAATGTAAACATTTTTTAGGAAACAGTGTAGGGATATTCAGAGCACGTACGACTGACTTACTGAGTTATTTATACACATATTTTTTAATAGAATTGATAGATTCTGAAATCAAACGTCATTTCTAACGTTTTCACATAGAGAAAGCCTAATGATCAATAAATTTGCGATTTATGAACATTTGCGCATAGCAAACTTTGGATGTCATATATTTTGTTTTTTCAACTGATTTGAATAAGATGGTACTTTTCCTTGAGAATTGTTATATAACCTAGTCAAATTCTCACGCTGAGATTGTGTACAAAATTTATATACTAAAGCATGAATTATTAGATACAGAGAAGGATTTCATTTTTATCAATGACACTGATGTGCTATCTTCCTCAAGGTGCGCCTTTTAATATTACCATTTTTCAAGGCACCACTCAAAATTAAATTAATCAATTGATGATAATAAAACGTACTTACATTCAAGAGGAAAGTGCCTGCTGGGGTTTCTACAATTTCTCTAATCTAACAGACAAGCACTCTTTACTATTTAACAAGAGCCGAGAAAGTTAACTGCGTCATAAGGGTTGGTAAAATGCTATCAACTACGTAAACAATTTAGACACAGACTCACATTTTCTTTAGATAATAGAATATGAAAAATTGATATCGATGGCACGTACTACTACTGACTGAGGTTTCAATAATATTTCAGCTGCACGTCCATAGCTTCGTAGCCAAAGTCTTGTTGATTAATAATGCTTTAATGAAATATAAAAACTTTCAAGTAATGAAACTGAAGTTTTTCTGCGTAATGATAAAAAGCACTCAATGATATACAAAGGTAGGATTCAGGTGGAAAATTCTCTACGGCTAAAACACATCTACTTCTCAATTAAATTTCAGGAGTCAAATGTACACATTTATTTTGGGGGGGGCATTTACAAAGCTTCAAAGAAATGTCGATTTTGTACTTCCGATCGTGGTTTGCTGTAACCAAGGCTACAGAGGCATTGCTGGTAATATGATTAGTTAACTAAATCAGGAATATCATAAGCAGTTGCAGGAATACTTGAAACGATATTTTGCATAATTGCTTCAGGAAAACAAATTACTCTGAGAAAATAAGATGTTTTTCTAGCCGTCGACCATACAGAATATATCCTATTGCGTCCTGACATGTTTCAGCAACGCTATTAATATTTCATAGCATGTGCTCCAAGGACGCCTTTTTATCAACAACAGAAACAGTGCAAAATTATTTCGAGAGCGTATTACGGTTGAATGGGTCATTTATTGAATATTTGTGATTAATAGAATAGCTAAAATCGGACAAGCAACTCTAAAGCTGTCTTCTTCCGAGTGAGATGAGCTAATTGTCTATAATTTCTGCAACGATCAATATTTTCACATTGTGAATTAAATACTGTTGTTCCTTTTCCAATTTCCATTTTTATTAAATAAAACCTTGCTTATATTGAGCATTTGTAATTCTATTTTGACAAGAGTCTGCGCTCAGATATTCATGTGCGAGTTATGAGCTACAAAAGAAGACTTCAATATAGGTAATAACATTGATTTATACATTCTTTTTTCTTGAGGATCATTAATAATTCCTAAATCAAACTTACTTTTCTAAATAAAAGTAATAACGAAAATTTACATATTTCAAGAGGACATTGTGTGATATGTATTTAGCTTCCAATAATCAAAGAGAAAAGTGTTCTTTACTATTTAGGGATAAGCGAACTGCGTCCAAAGGGCTAGAGAAATTATATCACTTATTTATTACATAGAAGACAATAACTAAAAGAATAGAGTGCTTATCATTGTACCTTATAGCTCCGTAAAATTCACTTTTGAATTTAATTAAATTTACCCTATGTATAATGTAATCCTTATATATAGTACTGGATTTTAAAAAAACTATAAGGAAAAAATAAATCTTACCAATGTGTTTATGTATTTACGAACATATGATGTATGCGACAAATTTACCAATCAATGTAAAGACTTCCAGTATGCTCATTAAATTAACCTAAACATATCATATCGTAAAGTTATTTAAAAGCTGTGTGAGCTAACTTTGAATGAATTTCAAAGTCATAAGCTATCCAAGTTAATCCTTGCATCATTTATCTAACAGTTATCGAAGCTGCTAACGAGGAGGTCCATTTTAATGCTCAAACGGATCAGTGTTGAAACAGATGATTATGAAAGCTATTTTAATACAATTCTAAATACTATGTGAAATGCAAGTATCCAAAACGAGTTAGAAAGGTGGATGTAAGCAATAGTTGAAAAGTTCTCACGTTATCATAAGAAATATACATGTTTTGTATTTACTTCAATAGATAAAAGAGCACCACTGTTAATATTTCATTGCATAAACTCCTTGGACGGTTTTTCAACCAAACCAGAAACAGTGAACTGATATTCAGAGCACGTACATCTGATTGAGTTATTTATAGACACCTGGGTTTAATAGAATGTATAAAGTCAAGCAATCGAAAGCTAAAGCTGACTTCTTGTGAGAATAGAGACCCGATCATTAGTTTCAAGTTTTCATTCAATAACATTCGCGTGGACCAAATTTCTTAGTATAATTAATTTGTTCGTTTTCATTTTGACTTGAAAGAAGCGTTTCTTATCAGGAAGAACTCTAATGTATATAATGTAATCAAATTTTCACGTTTGTATTTTTCACCAGATCTTTTCACGTGTGAATTCCTGGAGGAATCTTGAATCATTGAAATCAAAAAATTATAATGAGCCAGTCTATGGAAAGCAAATTTCGTATTCGCAACTTAATCGAAAACAATACAAAATATGCATATTCAACATCGTCATCTATTGTATAATTCAAATCTAAAAACAAAATGTCCGGCCACCGTAAATAGCATCCTCAAAAGTCTGTATTTCGTGTGCCCATTTTCAGCAGTTTTGCCAAGATTGATAGATTTTCGTCGAGCACAATTGCTTCTAAATAATGGGTTATTGCTATTTTTAGATTTTCTCGTTTCAGTGCGAGAAATTTTTGGGGTAAAGCATGGTGTCATTCTTGTCATTTAATAGCCTTCAATCGCAGCTGTAATCTTTTCTCTATTTTAAATTAGCCTCCTTCTGGATAACAAAACCTCGTTTCCTGTTCATGATTCACTCTTTCGCTGGAAAAGAATCACTTCCATTGACAAGAGAAGTATTCTACTCCACAATCGTGTTGTTGATTTGACTTTTCATTCGATTGGATATAACAACTTATAGCCTTTTTACTATCTGTTGATTCATTAATCAATAGTTACTTGGAGAAACGTCTTATGATAAGAGTTAGGGACAAAAGCTACAAGAAGTAGTGGACAACGTTTCAACATTACTCTTGAGTTCATCATCAGGTCGAAAAAAGAAATTATTATTCAGGAAAATATTTATAGGCTTTATCAATCAACACATTTTTATAGAAAACATAGTTGAACTATAGAGACAAAAGAAAACTAGAAACTATTCAATTTATTGTGCCAAAAGTACTTTTGATCAGATAAAGTCCCCCTGAGTATTGAGGGTGGGTTCCTGTTGCGAATTTCTATCATCTCATGTACTAGACAATCAAAATTGTTGTTGCATTTTCGAATAATTTTGAATTGGTTCGACGTCAACGATTTTTTTATTATGAGATTTCGAATGCTTTTCAATTGCCTAGCTTGACCCACTGTGCTAGCCAATGCATCGATGAAGGTGTCAGCATGCGTAACCGACTTGCATCACAGGAGTCACACAGACAGACTTTACTGTCCCGCCAATGTGTTGATACGAATTTATGAGTGCCTCAATAACCAGTTTCTTCTTTAAAAATCTTAATGTAAATTTTCAATATTTACCTAATCAGTTCAGCGTCAAAATATCGAAAATGTGTATTCATTTACTAAACAATCTTTTCCTCAAAACTATTTCATCACATTTTTCTCAACTTGTACAACTCTAAACTAGCATTCTAATTAATTAGTTCATGTAATTTCAAGGTATTGGATATAACCCTCGAATTTAAGGGGGTTCGCGACAGTAGCCCATTTTGAATTTATAATGAGCAGTTTCTTTTGTTTCACCAATATTAAACATGACGGGATGTGGTGGCGTGATCAACAAGTTAACCTATATTTGGTATTAAAACTGCAAAAAAGAGTTTGAATAAAACAAGTAAATACATTTTCAGGTGCTATTGATGAATACTTGTGTTGCAATATGTTTTTGTGCAAAAAATAGTGAGTTTGCGCTTCACACAGAAAAATTTGCAAGATTGTCAGAACCTAATGGCGTGAGAGCTTCGTGGTTGATCACTATTGTCATTGATAATTTTTGCAGAATACTAGCAGTGACATTTATCTGTAATGAATTATGCTCAGTTTGACTTACTATGACCGTCTTATTGACCATATTCACTTGAGTATCGTTTATTTTTATTAAATTCATGCTGAACATCGACAGCTTTCAAGAAAAGGTGTGAAAATTACCATTCTTTCCTGGATTTTGACAAAATGAATATGGTGACCCCTATTTTTTATTTTGAACTCAGATAGTATTAAGTCTTATTGATGTCTCCAAAAAATTAAGAAATTAGTATAGTTTGGCATGACTGAATTATCACAAAACATGTCATAAATCGCACAAAAAATATGTCCTGAAAAATCACCTTGCTCACGAAACCACTTGCAAAATTATTTTGATCAATGACTTTTTATGATGGTAGACTATCTTATTCTGAATTTTTGAACACACCGTGTATTTGAATGTCGAGTAAAAGTTGCATAATCAAAAGGGATTAAATTGACCCCTAAAAGTGTAAAGGATTCTACTGCCCCTCAAGTACCAACCAAAACAATGATCCCCAATATTTATTTCATATTTCGAAAGTTCTATTCTCAAAGAATGTTTCAAGGAAATATCAACAAATTCTTATCGAATTTAAATTTGGCATTAAATGTAGCGAACCCTACTAAACTACTTTTGAATTTAGAATTGTTCAATATCGACATTTTCGTTTCCGTGTCAAAATGTCTCAAATTTATATCTATCCACTCATCCAGTATTTTCTCCCAAGTTCATTCATAAAATCATTCTAAACTTGTATAACACTTTACTAACATTCTAGTTAATTGGTTTATGTAATTTCAAGCTATTGGATATAACCATTGATTTTTAAAATACTTTTGAATTTGAAAATTTTCTGTTTCGAAGTTTTCAGTTCTGCGTGAATGTGGCGAAAATGGGTATTAATTTACTAAACCGACGTTTTCTACTGAATTATACCGTCATATCAATGAGAGTCTCTAGATCATTAAAGAGCCATTGATGTGGATCAGCTTCTGTTATTTGAAGTTACTGGTTTTCTCTATTGATTTTTAGATTACATTTAATTTAAAATTTAATCACTTTGACACTATTCTGTAGCGAAAATGACTATATTAGAAATGCCAAAGCTACAAGTATCTTTGAATTTAAAGGCGAATTTCATAACTCAAATTTCAGGAGCCTGATAACCAGTATGCCAGTAAAACGAATTGGCAGTTTGGAATCATTTTATAGGAGAATTTTAGAGAAAATTTCCGTTTAGCAATAAATACAATTTCGAAAGCGAAAAAATAGATATCGAAAATTGTCAAATTAAAAGTTTTTTAAGAATCAACGGGATATATTCAATAACCGGAATATACATGGACTGATTGATTAGATTGTTAGTTAAGTGTTCTACAAGTTTAGAGTAATTTGATAAACTAATTTTTGAGAAAATAGCTTGCATAGTAGATAAATACACATTTTCGTAATTTTGACGCTGAATTGATAAGATCAATATTGAAAACTTCCAAATTCGAATGTATTTTATAAATCAATGGGTATATCTAATAATGACTTGAAATTACACGAACCAATTTATAAGGATGTTGGATAATAGTTCTACAAGTAGAGAATATGTTGATGAAAGAATTTTTGAGAGAAAGATTGTTTAGTAGATAAAGACACATTTTCGTCATTTTAAAGCAGAACCGAAAACGTCAATATTGCATTTCCAAACTCAGAAGTATTTGAACATCAACGGGTAAATTCAATAATTTCAAATTAGGTGAAGTGATTAATAAAAATGTCATTCAACTGTTTTACAAGTTCAGAATAATTGAATTAAAGATTTTGGGAGGAAAAGCTAGTTTAGTAAGTAAATAAACATTTTTGTCACTTTGACACTGAGCCGATAATGTCGATATAGAAAATTTCCAAATTCGACAAAATCGTTATAAGCAATTAACATCTATATCATCGATAAACAATGTATTTCAAGAGAAATACTCTATCTATAGCTTTATTTTAATGTAAATCAAAACATTCTATCTAAATTTCATCCAAAGTAAAATATCCTTCGATATAGTCACAAAATTTTCCACAGTGTTGAAGCTGTTCACATTCTGATTTTGAGAAATTGGAAAATTAACTCTTATTTCTATCTTCATGATTTGGAATTTCCTTTTGATGTTGTGAGCTTGAAATACAATGAAATCCGCAAGCGTTGATTTCCGTAACAAAGTTTCAAGTGTTCATTATGCCTTATAGCTAATGGTGGATTCACGTTTTGTCTTGCTATTTCTAAAATATACATGATATACCTTTAATAGTGATTGGATTAGGAAAAAAGCATAGCCAAATATATTCTACTCAAATTTATTCCTGCAATCTAACATTGTTCATGCATACTAAAT
>JANVCG010032561.1:0-24135 GCA_025505365.1 Haliclystus inabai
CAACCAATTTTCGACCAAATATCAACCTCATTATCGACCTGATTTCGACGTGATTCCGACCAATTTTGCCCACTGGGGATATAAACCCTAGGCAATTCATTAGGGTAAACAGTATGGCTATCTTGCAGCCGTAGAGTTGTGTTCACACTGTTAATTCTTTCCTTGACTGGAATTTTTGCATCTGCATTATTGCTTGTCACACGCTCGAACCCAGAAGGTGAAATATCTATCTGTTTCATTTGCAAAGGAAAAGGGCATTGGAAAAATGACAATCAGTAAATTGCAAATAGCCTAGAACAACTGCTGATCAATCAACTTCAGCTTTTCTTTTATGAATATTATGTATGGCAGATTTTATTCTCATCAACCATTCTGATTGTGTAAAAATCTTTGTGATGTTTGATACTTGAAGTGAGCTATGAGTGACTCTGGAAAACATAATTGATTCTGTTGATGATTTTCTCAAAAGTTCGAAATCATTGCTATACCAACGCTTCTCTTCTTGCAAAAAAATAATGCTTTGCTGATCCTTAAATTCATACTGCTTTAGCCATCCAAGGTGTTAGTTTTTGCTTTTGGGATTTAGGCAATGTTTTGGTTGACATCATTGCAACATTCAAAGAAGTTGAGCAAATGCAAGTTAATTTGGTAAGAAATTTACTCATTTGATTCATAATTAATTGTGCTCGTCTCAGTGATAGATGATCCATCAAAACATATTTTCCATCTTCTTGTCAAGCGCTTGTATTCATTATCAAGTAGATTCTGATGCTTCAAAATAACATTTTAATGTTCAATAAAGCATGTGTATTAACATACTCCGTCGCATCACACAGTTGCAAACCTCAATTTCTTTTGAATTTATAAGCTTTGAAGAAAGATGGCTCCTCCATTGTGGTCAACATACCCTAATCTTGTACCAGGCCATTATACACATGTTTGCTGATAACGGTCCTCGAAATGCAAGGTCTGCAAATTGTATGGACTCCAATGCATTTTTCCAAGCGTAAAATTTGGAGGCTTTTTAATTTTGGGCTAATTTAATTTTGCAGTGTCCTTTGAAAAGTGGTTTCCCAAAACTTACCAGGGCTTCTGAATAAATAATGATGATTAATTGTTGCACACCAATTTTTCCCAGCAGATTTTTAACCTTCATCGATATTTATTGACAAGGCTACACTTTTACATTCCATTTTACTTCAATGTGAATGGTAATGTTAGCCCATTCATGATCTCTACAGTGTTGAATGTTTATTTTACCCTGATGGTTCTATTTTGTTTTATAAAACAGATGAAATTGTTCATTAATGAGGTGATTATTCCATTGGAAAGCAAAGCTGAACAAGAGATTAATGCCATCAAGGTATCCCTATCATTTGTTTATGTGCAAACTTCAAGGTGTGATCACGGCTAATTCGAAATCAATGATTAACTGTGCTGGTTTGAAAGACTAGTACAACATTTAAAGCAAACTAGCTACGTAGTTGATTCAACCAAACACAATTTATAAACCTTTCCAACCAAATGCATTGTGATCTAAATTTGTTTGAAGTTGAAACATTCTGAGGAAACATTCTTTGAACTCAAACTGCTTACAATTATCAGCTTATAAACAGAGCAGAAATAAACTTGACTCAAGTGTGAGTTGTAAAGCATATGCCCACTGTTCTAGATACGCATTACCTCTGATTCTGACAGGAGTTTGTACTCTGTTTTGAGCTCCTTCCAACCGTGAATAAGTTCTTGTTTCTGATGCATTTCTTCGTCTTTTTAAGTCAAAAGAGGACTTGAAGATCTCAGCATTCCTTATGTCTTTTGTTGAATTAACCTTAAATTTGCATAAAAGTTTATGAAAATTGCTCATATGTGTCCATATTGAAAAATGATTTTCCCCATTCTTCGTAATTTGACATCATCAGCTACCCAAATCTGCAGAATCATTTTTGTGCCATTTGTATTTTAAGCAGAAATACCTACTTGTAATCAAAGTTTTGTAATTTGCGCAGGTTACTCACAAAGGATACATTCATGATAGCAAAATTCAAACTGAGGTACAGTATGAATCACATATTATTGTGCACTCATGTTTATTTGATTTAATTGATCCCGTAGGACAAAAATATCGCACAAAGCGCTATTTTCCATTCAAAGTCCTTTGAAATACTTTGAAGCCACAAACTTCTGTAAGAGGTTTGACACTTTTGGTCAAAATAAAAGAAAATCTAATTGTAACAGAAAACAAAACCGTGATGCATCCAATCACGCTTCTTTGTTTTTGAATTTTGAATTTTGAAATTTTGCAATTTTGAAAGATTATAATTCATGCTCAATTATGTCATTTTCTATTGTTTTCCATCGTATCATAAAACTGTTAAACACAATGTTGATCAATCAAAAACTTGAAAACTGTTACATAACTCATGTGAAGCTAAATATCAATGTTCATATTTTATTAGTTAGGATCATTATTTGAGAACATCTGATTCTCTTGTGCAAAAGATAACATAGGCTATTGAGTATCAAGGCTACCAAACTAACAGTGCTTTTAAGTTTGCATTATCGGTTTTTCTGGTATTTGTCAGATGTATTACTCTATCAGTGTTACACTTCATCACTAATTTTTGTTAACTCAAAATAGTTCTTAAGGGAGTACCTGATGATACATTTGATTCATTTTACAGCATGTTTTTATTATTACCACTACACAAGCAATTACTAATGTTTTAAATTGATCATTTTCAAGCTGGTTGACAAAGCCAGGCAGAATGTTCTCAAAGTTCGAAAAAAATGTTTGAAGAAAAAATCAAAAGCAGCAAAATATGAGCAAAGAGAGAAAGATGTGAGTATCATTCGAACTATGTAGTAACTAAATTTTCTCATAATTTGTTTCTAGATTGATTTTCAATGAAGAATAAAACTGTTGACCAGCAGTGTTGTTTGTCTCACAAACCGATGGTCTTGAGTGGTTGTTTTATGACTAATTTCATTTGTTACATGTTGCCTAATGTTTTGCAATGGAACTTTATCTTTGCAGTGTGTGAGAACGCTGGCAGAATCAGAGAAAAAGCTGCAAGAGGTTAGAGAACAAGGACTAAGAATGGTAAGAATTATTCGATTTATGTATTTTTGCAAATAGTTGTAATATGTATACCATGTAGAAATAGGTTGCTGTATTGCTATGAATTGCAAACTAACTTCCTATCATTTCAATTGACAATAGGCCTTGATTGAAGAACGACGCATGTATTGTTTTGTGTCAGAACGCATGTGTGCTTACAGTCATGGTATGATTGCACACAATGGAAAAGTAAGTCAAGACATCATACATTGCTCAGCACATTCATCTTACTGAATTCAAGGTCACCCTATAGAGTAGTAACCTGTTAATAATGCAGGCATGAGAAAGTTCCTTAGAAAGGCAAATTTCATCGTTTTCCATCAGCCAAGAAACATAACTTTATCTAGATGTCCATTTCAGCTAGTGTTTTCCAAATTTGCAATACTTTTTCCACGCTTTTTGACCGGAACTTATTCTCAAGCCTGATTATGATGATTTCATTTTTATAAAATCTTGATTTATATTGAATCTAACTTGTGAAAGCTGCCTCTATATAGTGGTCAATATTTCACAATCTCATACCTGGCTTGTTTACAGAGTCTCACTGTACATGGATACCATGATTCACAGTCTACTGAAGCTCTTGTTGATTTCAAGTGTATATTATTTATAGATGAATCAGCTGTTAAATGACCGTCTTCCTGACTGGGCAAGTGTTATTCAACGCCCAACTGAATTACCAACAGAAAGCGAGGCAATTATCAAGGTAGGGTGATATTTGGAAGTGTTTGAAATTGATGCATACTAATATAAAGGGAACAATTTTTTGTATCTCTCCTTTTGTGTAGGGTATTTTAAAGCTTATTTTCAAATTATGCTTCTTGGAATTATGCAAATACATATGGATTGTTGTAGATTTTGCTCTCATTTTTGAGTTAATTCTGGATTCCGGAAAAAAACTGAAGATTTAATGTAATTTTTTTTTTCTCTATCAAGATTTGAAGAAAAGAAACCAAGAAAACATTTTATTCCCACACCTTCGAATTACTAAATCAATTTTGAATTTTTTTGTTTAAATGTCTTCATAAGTCTTTTTTTATTTGTCAGAATCCTAACCAATATCATTATGGCACAATAAAAAAGAAACCCAAGAGGTCCATGTCGATTCGCTCCCGCACTGATTCTTCATCTTCGCCATTAAATCGTACATCCACTATGCCATCAAGATATCATACTTTGGACACTCGCTCAGTCCGCTCGAATGCCCCATCTGTTGTGTCCTACAGTCTTAGTCGACAAACAAGCACGGAGAGTGTTCCAGTCTCGCGTAGTCAACGACCAACATTTCGTAAAGAAAGTACTTCATCGTCTAACACTTCATCGTCCGAAGGCTCATCACCTGTAATGGAAAGTAGTCCAACTCACCCCATGATGGCTGTTTTGCCTAATGATTCAGGGATTGATACCAATTCACATACTGATTCAAATCACGAGGAGCCTTCCACTAGCAATATACAACTGTCTTCATTAAAAGATCAACTATCAAGGCGGTTGATGCAAATTCACCCAGAATCAAAGTAAGTTACCCTATAGTTAGTAAACTGAATCAAATGGAGATACGATGGTAAATCAAAACAGTCAAATCTTCTTTCTTGCGGACATTTGCTTTGTTTTATTTTGAAGATGTATCTACGATACCCGGGTAACTAGTTCAAGTTGAAGCTGATTGATTTTGGAGCAGGTCTTATTTCATTTGTCCTGTTTTGTTATTTTCCTAATGTATTCTTATTTCCTTCTTTTTCTTTACAATCATAGCTATCCTGCTTTACAATCTTGTTATCTCTTAAGTATTTCTCTATTATCTTCTGCACATCTCAATCTTTCTCTTTTCTTTTACTTCATGTTTGATCGTAAATCAGATATAGAGTGTCTTTTGTTTTGTTCTCAAAGGATAACAATCACAAGTAGAGTAGAATCTCCTTTTGCTTTGTATTCACAGATCCCATTGCTGAAAGTGTGTTCTTTACTTTTTGTGTGATATCAATTAATCAAGGAAAACAATAGAATACAATCATGTTTGAAGAATGGAACTGTATTTCAAGTTCACTCGCCAGTTCTGTATTGATGGAATTAACTGTCTATGACAAAATTCCACAATTTGTGTTGTAAAATGTCGATATCTCTGCTGCTATGGTTTTTGTAGGATTTTGGATGACCTCATAGTTTTTATTGATCGATCTGAAAAGTATTTTAAACTGTATTCACGCTCAGGCACCGGAACTCTTAATATTGAAGCTGTAGTAGCATTATTCATTCAATGTTGTGGCAACTGGCAAATGTCTGGTATATAATCAATAAGTTTGACAATACACAGCAAGGCTACAGACAAATCATTTTATGTCTAGATAGTTATCTTATTATGACATGTGAAAGCAACTTCAGTGACTCCTTAAAATGCAGTCAGCTTATCCAAAATGTAACAATCTGTTTCTTTAAAGGTATTATTGTACATTGCTCCTCCTAGCAAAACATTTTGTTGATTATAGTATGCATTTGAATTCAGCCTATTTACTTATGAATTAAACTTGAATTGAATTGATTGAAAAATTGAAATAGGTATTGAAAGAGATTGATAATCAGGTACAGTTTCACATCTAAGTAAGACTCTTGGGAATCATTCCCACTATAAACAAATAGTTAATGGTACATGCAACCGTTACATTCATTCTTTATACTGACTTGTTGTACAGTAAAACATGTGTATGAAAGTCACATCTTTATATTTCTTCAGCTCCATTTTCATATCTCACCAATACATATCTGTTCAACTTTTATAATTGTAATCATTTCATTTTTTGAATTCTAGATTAAAATTAAAAGCGATGTATGATCACGCCGCTCAGGATCCATCTCAACTGTCATTCCATAAGGTAAGTAATGGCATTAGAAATAGATACAATTATGCAAAATTATGTGTGCCGTGGTGCAATGGCTAGGGTGTTAAATCTGGATCCGCAGGGTTCTAGGCTCAATCCTTGGTCAAAGCAATATTGTTCGGCTTCAGAAAAGGTATCCAGTCTTATAAACACCAATACTACTGTTATGTACATGTGAACTCACCCTGGTGAAAATAAGCTAAATGCTTATGTGGTTGTGGTGTGGTAAAATGATAAATCCAAAAGTGAATGATAATGATCATCAACTTGGATCACAAGTTTTGTTCTTGATTAGGGGATTTACACTGATTCACTGCAAAATCACTTGGAAACAATATATAATTATATGGATTTTATTTGACATTATTCTTTACCTGTCATTGAAATAAATATATATTCCACTAAAGACCATCAAATTGCAACTGACGCCAGCTCTAGTACTATTGCAAACTATAATTTTTTTGTTTGGTTGAAGTGCTAGAGTGATAAATCAAAAATGACGTGTCATACTTTGTGAGACACATATTATAATTTACTACAATTAAACAGCTTCACATGCAATCCGCCTGAATGAAATGAGAGTTTTCATGCTTGTTTCAATTCTTTTTAAACAATTTTGGATGTGCAAATCTTTAGATGTAATAAATATCTATATTATATGCTCAAAGTTGAACAGTTTACATTTTATACCATTTCTGCCAAGGTTGATTTTTGAAATTGAATTTGAAAAGTATAATCAAATATAGTAATGATTATGCCACTGAAAAGCTGGCCAATGCACTAGGCTTTACCTCCGTCTGTCACTCTCTGTTTAGTGATAGTGCCCTGTTGTTATGCTCCAAGCCTGATTTTAAAAAGCTATCAAATAGATTAATGCTCACTCGTATCCAAATCTCTGATTCTCTGTGTAGTATTATCTCGGCATTTCACTTCATTAGATCCGTAATAGCATCTTAAACTTGATTTTAATGAAATGTTTTGATGTTTGTTTTATTTAGCATGATGTCATTGTTCCAATATGTGAGCCTACATCTGGATGGCAATATGGAGAAAATTCAAGAACCCAAATGTACGTTGAGAACGGTTTCTAAAGTACCATTGCCTTAAAGGGGCGAGACAGACCGGCATGCTCTATTTAAAAATTTCAAAATGGAAGCACGCAGCTCTTTGCAACTACGTCATTCACGTCCCATGGGCTGATTTTTTTTAAGACAGTCAAGCAACGTTGGCAATAATTTTGACATGTTTAATTTGAAATAAATAACCGACAAACAAAGTCAAAGATGATCAACACATAATTTGTTTCTGACAAGAAACAAACAGATTTCAGTTCAGATGATAAGCACATCGCTAACTTCTCTCTTTTATTGCAAGAAAAATACTCCAACACTTCCTTATTATTAACATCAGTCAAGGATGAAAACGTAGTAATATCAAATCACATTAAAACTCGTTCGCTGTTTTGCTCGGTCAAGAATGGCGTGTTTCACGACTCTGAAAAGCCCTTCACAATGCCTTTGATGATGTCACTGTAGTAACATGGAAAGGAGGTTTTGAAAAACGTTTACGTTTTTCAAAACAGAGCATGCCGGTCCGACACGCCCTTTTAAATCATGTCTCAATAATCAATTTAATTTTATTAAAGTTTGTTCTTGTACATGCAAAAGTACAATTGAACAATATCGTGAAATAAATTTCCAGCATGTATTTATCCTGAACAAATTCAGTTAAACTATTGAACAGATTTTGGCAACAAGTCTTCTTCCTCTCTATATCCACACTTGTCAACTCTACAACCAAAACAGTTTTTTTTCCATATATTTACAATGACAACATATTTTTTCAACATTGATTATTATTTTTAAAGGCTGCAGGTGGTGTAATGTCATCTTGAATCTGAATTTGTGGGTTGATTAAGGTGATCAATTCATTCTTGTTCGATCTATATAAAAATAGAACTTGACAATTATCTAATCATGTAAATGATTATGTGAGCAAAAACTACTTTCTCAGCAAACCAGAGTATTTTTGAGTCATGTAAACATGTATAATTTCAATTTTAATTCATTCTGCATTTCAGGTCTGGATGGTTTCCATCAGCTTATATGGAGCCATTAGATCACAGTGGGTATGTGAATTTTATCTCAATCACTCTCTTAGCAAGTCAGCAAGCATTTTGTTTAGTTCCAGTCACCAATCATCTAAAACTCTATGCAATGAGCTATTGCAAGCAATTGTTCAGCATTTATTTGGATGTGAAAGTTCTCGTGTATTTTTTGTGCATTTGTGACCGTTTAAAGGGTCTGAAATGACCAGCAATCCTTGTATTGTTTGGTGGTAACATGCCTGAAGTGATGCCAATGTATTCAGGAAGCTGCATTGTTATTAATTTGACGAACAAGGAATTGATTACGTATCATTTCATGAAAGCGAGTTTAAATCTGATTCAAGGCTGCTGGTCATTTTCAGCCTCTAATACATTTAATTTAAAATCTGCCAAGGTCTGAACTTACTGCCATCAAAATAATTTGTATGAAGATAAAAACACCTTATTGGAAGTGTATTGTGTGTATGTATGTATGTATGTAGGTATGTATGTATGTATGTATGTATGTATGTAGGTATCTTTATTGGGAACATATTTTTGCCAAAAAATACACATACAGCAGGAGTGGTTTGTACTTATGCCAAAAGATAATCCAAATTGGATAGCATTACTCATTTCAATTCAAGATCTCTAACATTTTCGACTATTAACATATAAAATGTCTTCCATTGGGTTATAGAAGCGTTCATTTTGATTTGTATGAGCATGTCTTTAATCAAGCATCCTGTCTTGATAGTATGACCTGCTGAATATTTTCCATTGTTTTTATTTCTTACAGTGAATCTAGCTCCAATGATGCTTCTCCTGTCCGCCATGATGCTTCTAATGCCACCCAACCTCCTAGCCACCCTGAAAAGGGTTATCCTGATATGATCCCTCCAATATTAAATCATATTGAGCAAGATGAATGCGAGGGTTTCAGTGCTGACTCAGCAACACCTGTTATTCGTAAACATAGTAATTCATTGCCACCGCCAGCTAAAGGTAAAACGATTCAGGATTTGAATTGAAATTCAACCATAATAATTTTTTATGATTTGTACAAAGTGGTTAGTCTTGTACCAATTTGTGATATTTACCATGTATATCCTGTTTCTGGGTTAAGTGAATTCATATATGCAATTAAAAAACTAAGTTCGATAATTTTATAATATACATCACTCAAAGTACTCAAGTCAGGAGTGGTTTTTGGACTGCATCAACTTTAACTTGAAGATTATTCCAAATTTTTGTCATTCTATCCCTCTATAGCCATCCTTCCATTGTCACATCAGTAGTGTTCTTAAGTAACTTTTCTCACACATAAAAACAATATAGCCAATCTAAATGCTTATACAGTGTTTTCTCGTCGTGTGTGAAGAAAACAATACAACCAATCAATCTCATTTTCAGTTGTGTATGAAAAACAAAATTCCGGAATAGACTGTCATCACTTCACCTGTGCTAACAACAACAACAACTATACAAATTATACTGGTCATTTTAAACTCTTGGATGCACATGTCTTGGTCTTTTAAAATTACAATTTGAAAAACACAGCGATTTGATCAACACATCAATTTGATTATAAAATACCTTGTTTTTACCGGTGGCATTTGTATGTAATGCGAATCTGTTGCTGTTATTAAATCTGCTGCACATTTGTAATAAAATTAATTAAACAGTATTCATGTCCAAAAATCAAATTTGACTTGTTCCAAAGCATGTTGCAGCTGTCAAAACAGTCAACTTTTAAAAAAATTAAAACAATACTGTTTATTTTCAATTCATGGGAGCACCTTTGTACACATTTTATTTTATTTGTATGCTGTTTTGTATCATAAAACTCACGAATAAAATCTGTAAGGCGTGATTCTAGTATGAAATAATAATGAGTTTCATCTGTGTTTTTAGTATTTCATAATAATATGGTTTCACAATTATTATCCAATAGGAAGCACCTAGGCTGCTTTTTGTAGGATTTGCAACCATTGCCATTTGCTCTTAATGCTGTGCAAAGAAGCACTACATAAATCACAATCATTATAATACTAATACTTGTCATTTTTGCTTCATAAATTATAAACGCTATTTCAGGTTGCTCTATTCATTTATTTCCATTTATTCATGTTTCAGCACCCAAACCAAAATGGCACCATGTTAACCACAACAACAACAACAATACAAACTCTGTCCCCAAACCACCTATGCCGAGCTCTCACCCAACAACAGCACCACCTGTTCCTGTCTTGCCTGTGAATGAACAAGAATCCGTCAGCAATGACCACTCTGTTGTCCCTGTTGGTGATAACTTGATATCTAGTGAAAGGCAAGACAATGAAGCTGCTATTGCACCTGCTCCAGCAGCACCTGTTCTAGAAACAACAAAAGAAGAGGATGAATCAAAGGAAGAACTTCACATGCCAGCTCCTCCTCCACCTCCACCTTTGCCACCATCGTTACCTGTTCTGGAGAGTCAAGGGTGAGTCAACATGGGCCGGCGCCCTGTTTTAACGTTTTTAATGCCTGACTGTAATTTAGTTTCAAATTGTACCTGGCACTTGCTTAACGTGATTGAAGGTTTGGGGTGACTTACTAGCAATTCAACCATGAACAACACCACTATTGTTTGTGTGCAAGGCTTGTGAAATGATTTACCATTGCTAATAGCTTGTGATGTGTACTTGTTTTTTTGCAACACCAATTTCTCAATTCCCAATGATGACCAAATTTTTTTAACCAACTAAGTTTGAACAATACATCTGTTGTGATGTTGAGTTGTCTGTATTTAATTAAAAGCTGTTACTTAAATATTATCAGTGATATGGGCTCGTTTTGCTTACTAAGTATCAAGAGGTTACCCTCTAGAGAGCAGCTATGGTTCGTTTCATATTGTTGTAATAAGTGCTATTAAGAGTTTGAAACTACCTGTGTGTAAATACCATCTCTCCATAGTTGGCAACATCCTTCATCTGGTATATATGGCTTTTATGCAAATTGTATCAACGGGATGTCACTGTACAATACTCACTAAAAATAAATCCACTATCACATGTCAGGTTTTCAAAACTTTTATCACATAGCTGACCGTATATAGAGGTATATCTTTGTTTTGCTTCGACCGATATTTTTTATTATATTTTTTAGATAAATCACATGCAACACAAGAAAATAATTCAATATTCTACGCCAAGCTACACGTGCAGTGCTTGCTATTCGGATAGTTGATATTGGACAAAAAATTGCAGTAAGCCAAGAAATAATTGAACCATCACGTGATACAATCACAATCAATAATGGCTGCTGGCGAATTTGCAGACAAAATATTGAATTTAACATAGATAACTTTGAGTCGATTTTTAGGCTCTAGTCTAGCTTATTTAGTTACATAGAAAATGTTTAATGAATAGTTCGTCTTTGAAAGACATAAAAAAAAATTAAATATATATTTTCAATTGTATGCAAATTTATCTCTGTATATTATAATTATATAATCAGTATTATTTTTTGGTAAATCAATTCAATATAATTCTTCATTTAAATACAGTACATGTAAAATTATCATTGTTAATTATCAAAATATTTTATTTGTTGTTATTATACTCGATAATTGTGTTTTGGTAGCAAGATGAAACAATAAATAACAATTAGGTCTTCAATGTGCACTACCCTCCCATCGCTCACAAAGGCCTGCTAGCCATGGAACTTGGATTATTTTCAATATTAATTTGATTTTTGATTTTTCAACATTGAACAATGTTCGGACCTTGTTGATAATGAATGATTCTCCGATAAGTCGTTGGGAAAATATTATATAGGAATTGCTTTTTAAAATCGAGACTTCTGCTCAGTGACAGGCTCTCGAAAAAGAATTTCAGTTCCAACTCCAGGATTTCAGATCAAAATTATCTCCTCTACAACGAAGAAATATTGGTGTCAAGTTACAAACGTTTTGTGAATAATTAGAAACGCCAATTGCACCCCAAGCAGCATCTGATTTAGATTTCTGATTTATTTTCAAAACATTAAATCATCAGGATTTGAATAACTGAAGCAAAATGGAAATGAGTATGCAACAGGGACAGAAAAACGTACAGTAATAAGCTGCAGTCTATTAGTATACCAGAAAACCCTGAACCTGATGACCAACACAGAACTCAACCGTAAGTACAAATTGTATTGAAAATGAAAAACGTACATAAACAAGCTATAACTTAATCAAATGATTGACACTATTAGCTATATTAATTTCATAATCTAACTAACAGCTGCTATTTCATGCATAGATCTATCAAAGAAACAATACGGGTTAATTACATACACGTACATATCTATATATATATTTCTAAACACTTATCGATTTATGCTTCATAATATCTCTGTTTACATGTGTCTTTCAAGAAGTTCAATAAAAAGGCTAACAGCATGACAATTCCGTAGTTTTTGATCAAAGAGTGCAGCATTCTTGTAATCCCCTTCATCACCAATGCTGTCCAAGAATGCGTCAAAGTAGATGGTCAGCATCCCTTCGGGTGGATCCAATCTAGCATTCTTCTCTAAGTCTGCAGATGCAAATTTCTTTTTCAAACGCGTATGAATGAAAAGATGAAGCTGGAATAAGATTTTATCTAGCTGAGGATGATCAACGAGTGGCTTCAGGTTATCGTTAATACTTCTGAAAGGAAGTGCCTTGTGGTACTTTAAATCAATCAAATTGAATGGATTGTGCTTGTGTTTCAACAGCCAGCGTACCCTTAATAATGTCAAGAATTCGAAACAAGCTTCCGATTGCGTCAGCTTCACTCCACGTAAGCCAGAGCCTCCGTGTTCAGGAAACAGATGCAACTGCTCCATCTTCGTTGCTAAGTAGTCTTCCGGCCTGCTATCCGCTGTTCGTTGTAATATCACCAAAGTAGTCTTCAAACAGTCTAGGATATTCCCAACGTCACGAAGCTCAAGTAGTTCTTTGCGTATTTGTCCTTTAACTTTGAAATTGATCGTCTCTTGGTGTATCTTTTTATGCAATGGGACGAGGCCAACATCGTCGTTCCTGAACTGAAACCTTGGCAGACTATCCATTCGGAATTTAGACCGACCAGCAAAAAACCTGAAACACAGAGGTATTATTTGAAAACCAATACAGATTCACTATCGGGCTTATTAAATTATATCTACCTACCTTGTTATGACATTCTGTTCCAAAGCATCCGCATTTAATTTCCACTTCGTTTCTCTTTCGCCCTCTACTTCTAGAGTGTAATCACTATGCATTACCAGCATTAAATTGAGATCATTCTCATTGTACGAGACTAATTGGCTTGTGGACAAGTCCCCTGAGCAGGGTAATGGTTGTGGCAAATATTGTTTATCTTCAATTTGAGAAAAGTAGGAATCCATGATAAGGTTGTGTTTACCAATGAGACAATCTATGAGGGCATTGAAACATTGACCAGCTGGATGCTCTGATGCAAAGAGAACACCAGCAGCTGAGTTCATATTTAACTCTTCGTCTTTCAAATAATCTTTAACCACTTTCCCAATTCGGCCATTGGCAAAAATATTCTTCTTTAGTTTATTGAACGTAGTAAAGTAGACCTTTATCAAATCTGATAACAATTCACAATCAGATTGCAACAAGGAAGACTCAACCAAAAAGCGTTCCACGCTCACATCATCCACCACAGGGCTCTCAATCTTTTTATTGAACAATTTGCACAGTTTGAATTGCAGTTGAAATAGTAAGGGTACGTTTGTCATTTCATTCAACAGTCTCCTATCTGCCAGAATGCGAAAGAGGTTGGGGCATTTAGTTCTGAGATCAGTAACCCTTTGCTCTAGTGACGATACGTTAAGCTGGGTTCTAGTAAACCAAAAATGATACGTGTGCAATATGCTTCGATCTGAATTTCCATGAAGGTATTCTTTAGCGGGAGAAAGAATCGTCTCCAAAGCTTTATCACCAGCAGTTCTTCCTCTTGCCATCCTGGCGGACATTGATTTGATATTGAACTCCAGCCTTTGAAATTCAGGACGGATCAGATGACTAGCAAATTCATGCTCCCATATCTTCCGCGACCTTTCACTTTCAAGGCTTGCTTGTGGATGACTTAGACTAGGACAAAATTCACAAATCCTTTTTGTAAGATTAAACAGCAATAACATCACATCGTTATTGCTCTTACCAAGTGCTTGGCAAATTTGTTCAAAGTTGTTTTCCAAATGATTCATCAAGAAACTAGGTAATGATCCACGAGGTTTAGGATGGATGCACTTTAAAAGAGAGTCTTCATTTGATAGCTGTCCTGCCATTGCTGCATGAACAAAGAATTGAGTCACTGCCACCTCTGCGCTGGATAAGTCACGTTGAGCTTCAGCCTTTTCAAATAAATCAACAGTACCAAGAATGTGTCCACGCTGGGAAATAACCTCAAAGTCATCATCCTGTTTCATTGTTGGGAAAAACGTTTGACTGCAAATATCCCTGAGTGCATCTTGTATGTAGTTGGTATGACTCAGGCTACTGAGACCTACGCCAAAATAATAAAGAAGGGAGATGATACGTGTTTGCATCTGATTTCGGGGTTTGCATTCAAGCAAAGAATAATGATCTGAATGAAACACTCTTCTGGCAGTTTTTCCAAATTCTTGATTGATCTTATTCACTTCTCTGATAAATACTTCAACAGCGGCAACTTTTATGTTTTCTATGTGATAAAGGAAATAAAGTGCAAGCTTCCATTCAGTCTTTACATTTGTGTGGCTGTTAATCATTTCTTTGAGTCTAGCATAATCACCCATGAGTGCAGCACAAAGATGTTGTTTCACGATGCCATAATTATCACTGCAAATGAAGAAGTCATCAGTCACATTTGTGAAAGCTGCTTTATGTAAAATATTAGGCATTAACTCCAGATGAATTGCAGATTGCTGCCATTCATGGATGAACCCAGGCGAAAAAAGACTGATCAAGACCCTTACAAGGAAAGATTTCATATTGTTTCGCCAATATTCATTAAATCTTTTAAAATTACATATAACACGACTTGCCATCTTCATCAGCATGTTATGTTGCCTTTCGTTTTTCTTATTCTTCGTCGTGACTAGGTTGTGCAAAATAGGAGCCAAGGAAATAATACAAAGTCTCAAGCTAGCTATGTCCAGGAGAACTTCAAAGTCTTTCTTCCTATCTATCAGACGATTTTCTTCTTGTTTCGAAAGAAGCTTTATGCAACAGTCTATGTTCAAAATTGTCTTTCGTCCATAAGAGCTCAAGGTTTGATCCTGTAGCAGCCTATCCTCTAGACAATATACGGAAAGAAGACATAACTCATGAAACTGTATATGATCAAGTTCCAATTTATCTTTGTGATTAAGGAATCTTTCAAGTGATCTACTTGCAGAGTCAAAGTTGTTACCCTGTAAGAGAAGCTGAAGCAGAAAAGATCGTATCACTGGTACAGCGTCTATTCCGTGATTTGCAAATGGGCTAATGGTTTTCGTTTTGGGTTTTTCAAGTTTAGTTGTAACTACGAAAGACATAACTTGCTCAGTAACGTCTGGATGGGGTGCTTGATCTGCAAAAACATAAAGCTGAAGAACCTCTAAGAAGAAGCTCTGAAGCTGATTCTTGTACTTTTGATGACCAACAACATAATTCTGGCATTTTAGCGTAGATTCAAATTGAAACGTTTTTGGAATTTCTTCTCCACAGCCTTTTGAAGGGCAAGTCCATTCACCTTCTTTCATTTGAAAATGAGACATAAGGCATCCCTTACAACCAATGTGTTTTTTTGTGCATGGCAGTTCAACAATCTCGTCGGCTTTATTGTCAAAGCCTTCATCACAGATAACACAACCGTCATGATCGGCAGATGCAAAGTGCGATTTGATGCTTTGTTTGTTAGTAAACACCAAGAACTTAACGAACGCCTCAAAACATTTGTTTTCTTTAAGGGATTTATTGTTTAGCAACAACGCTAGGCGTCTCAAGATTGCTCCACTTGGTCTGAAGTCTGACTTGCATGTGTGATCAAGAAACTGTTTGATTATAAGCAACTGATTGAAACTTGTTTGTAGCTCAGGCAGAAGTTTGTCTTTCGTGTCAAGATTGAGTAACGCACTGAACAGAAAAACAAGTTGAGATATCTTCCTGCACCACAACTCAATTCCTTCTAATGAACACAGTTCATCTGGTTTGGCTGCATTAAGCTCTAGCAATTTTTGAAAGAATAAGATATCAGTTCGGAATTCTTCTTCTCTTCTTTCACGAGAGATTTGATCTGCAGCATCACACAAACGATCGTCAAAGGCTACTAACTGATGCAAAATAATCAATCTTGGTTTCAACTTTTCAATGGCAAAGAAGATGTCAACAGGGGAGAGTATTCTCCACTGCATTTCTACTTGATTTTCTCCTTCACCATCTGTTTGCTGTAGTCGTGTTTGATACATTCTTCTAGCAATGAAATGAATCTCTTCACAAAGCAAGTTCCTGGCCTGTTCAGAGATGTTATCAGTTTTAAAAGTGAGTTGCACAATATCAATCACAAGCTTTGGAGCTGCTACCTCACACTTTTCAAAGTAGCGCAAAAGTGGTTCAGAAAATCGGGAGTGTTGGAAAGCAGAATACAGTTGCTCGTTGCTAGCACTTGCCATTTTGTAAAGCTCTTCCAATTCCCCTAAGATGACTCTGCTGAAAGGAAAAGATGCTCTAAACCACGATATGCCTGTGCTGATTGTACAATTACTGCAACCAAATAGCTGCATGTATAATTTCACTAAAGCCCAATCATTATCCAGCAACAAATCTAAGCCTTGATCCATATCCAAGGTCTCAATACACATGCTCAATGGAGTTACAATTTCTTCCTGGAGATGAAGCCACACCGAACGCTGATATGTGTTTCCTTCTTTCATGTGAGTGCTATCCATTGCAATTCCCAGAAGCCATGCTTTCAAATTGTTGAGCTTTGAAAGTCTCATATAGCTAGTGACAAAATTGGCAACAATTTCAAGAAGTTGAGAATCCTTTGATTTGAGTACTTCCAGTAAAACGTTTATCCGTCTTTGAACTCTACTTGGATCACTTTGTACATAGGAAGTAGCTTTGGGCACTGTGTCAATAATAAGTTCTTCAAGGGAAATAATATTTTTTTGAATTGCTGATGCTATGCTAACTTCTTGGCTGAAATCTCTGATGTTGATGCCATGTTGTCTCTGCTCCCGTAGCTCATCGATATGAAAGCTAAGCCACGGATAAACTGAAATACCAGAAAAGACACCGCCTGGAACACGCTGAACACTAATAATGAATACTATTCTAGCAGTTGCGTTGTGCCTGGATTTTACTATTATTTCTTGAGCTACAAAACGAGCACATTCAATCAGTTTTATGCTTTCATTGCTGCTTACATCGGATTGAATAATCAGGAGTTGCAGTCCATCTGTTAAGAAGCCTTTGAGACATTTTTCAAACGCCAGCTGACTCTCAAATTGCTGCAGACTTATTAATGCTATTGAACCTGTGGGGAGTTGGATAATTTGTTCTAGTTCTATTCGCCCAATACTTGTCAGAAGTCGACTTGATGTAGTTACTTGAATCAGTCGCTTTTCTTTTGAACAGTGCTCTAAAAGACTCCCAAGACTGGAATGATGCTGCTCCATGTGGTAGATTTGAGATACTTCAGCTTGTTTCTCAGGTGAAAGAGTGGATTCAGACAGTCGTGTAATGCCATCAGGAGTAGCACAAGAAAGTAAAAACCTTTTCACATTGTGCGCCAATTCTTCCTGAGATTCCACACCCTCTTCTCGAAGTCTTAAGATAAATGCAGGAATTATATCACCATGATAACCAATAAAAACGTCACCTGGTTGGAAGTTTACGTGATTTTCCCTACTTATTTGAAATTTCAAATGACAAAAGCGATAAACCCATTCTTCTAAGCTTTTCACCAGACGCTGCATTTCAGGATCTAAAATGGTTTCCATACTTAAATGATGTTTCTCCAGTCGGTTAATTAGAGGAATTGGAAACTTTTTGTGAACCTCCTCTTCCTCTGCAACAATAATTAGTCTGAATTCCTCATGTACCCGACATTTCACTCGATGAGTGCCAAGGCCAAGATCGACATAACGCTTACCACCCAGTGAGACGTAGTTTTGATTTAATGCATCATATAAGCTCTCATACAGATTGTTCAGGTTGCAAAGAATGATCGTGTGTCCAAGCTCCATGGCAATCTTGACCTTGTTAATGTTGTAGCAGATGCTAGTGTATTCTTTGTCTTGAAGAAAACTAGATCCGAACATAACATGCGTCTTTCTGTTATCGAAAAGGTTTTCTTTCTCTTGTAGAATGTGCAAGGCTGCATTGTTTTTTGTCAGCAGCAGAATATATCTACAAAACATTGGATAAAAGAATGAATTGAACAGGTTGTAAATAATAAGATGATGTACAATTTGGGGAATGATCTAGGACGGAAGTGTAACAAGAATTCAGTCCATCATGGCTTTAAACGTCTCTTTGACATATCTTACTATAAGTCAACGATTTTGAGGTATATAATCTTCACTAGTTTTTCATTGTTAATTATCAAAGGTATAACCAAATAACTTTACAGACTTTGCTTTCTTCTATATATATTTGTAAACTTGAATCTGTTCAACAGTTGACTCAGTTTTAACAGAGATACAACGTTTTGCCCAGGGGCGGCATAACAAGGGCAGGGGGCATAAGCCCCCTGTTAGTTAAAAGGAGTTCAATACCCCCTTCGAATTTTGCCCTTCCTTTTCTTCAAAGGGAGGCATAGAAAGTATTAAATATATTAGAATCTATTCAATTCATGACATTAGCTTTACAATAAATAGCCAATATTGCTATTGCAACAAATTGTTAGCCTGTAAATGACATTAAGAAGTACTACACACTATTTGATTCTACAATGGAAGACTTTGTAGCTGCACCTTTTCCAAGTGGATTTCGAAAATTTCCAATTCAACTTCAAAAGTGTCCAAATGAATTTCAAAACTTTCCAAGTGAATTTCAAAACTTAACGAATAGCATTTAAAACAAATTTTTGATGGTTTTTAAAAAGGTGTACTGTAGAAAATATGATATATTTATATAACTGAATATATTATATTGTACAGAAAGATATATGTATTTAATAGCTTCAGATTTTTTGCCACAATAAGACTTAAAAATGCATAACGATGAGGAAAAATGGGGAGCAAGACACGAGATTGCCCCCCACAGGAGGGCGGTAGAATTGCATTTTGTCCCCCCCTTTACGAAAACATTTTTTCGGTCTTCGGTTGCCCAAGATTTCGCCTCCTCTGGGTTTGCCTATGTTCACCTTTTTGCAAAATTATAGCTAACAAACAGATTGTGGTACGCTACCTATCATGGGCAACACAAAGCATAATTTCACCGAACACTTACCTTGACTCGCTTGTACGATTTCCAATCAAGGCTTCAAAAATCAATTTACTCGACTGTAAGCGTTGTTTTTCATGTAGAGTAATACCGATTTCCTTCAGAAAGTAGTCCACAGGATCAAAATCACAGAAGAAACCTCCAAAATTTCTTTGAACAGCTTCAATGATGTCGTTTTCAGTTGGAGTGTTGCCCTGTTTGGCAACGTTTGCTACACTTTTGACCAGGCTGTAAAAGTCTCGTAGACCAAAATATTCTCTCTCTTGCTTTTTATACAATGAGAAGTAGCCTTTTGTTAGCATCTTTATAATCTGTCCCATCATTCTAGTTGCCTTACTGTCATTTTTACATATCCCTTCTGCGGTAGCTTCCAAGTCATTTTCATCCGGGATACCCCTGGATACGTGTATACCTCTATTCATTTTTGCAGGGTCCAACGCCCAATTAGAAATTGCAATACATGACACTTTTTTGTAATCAATGCATGCATCATCATCCACTTTTTCATCAATGTAGTCGTTATCTCTCTGGTCTTCATCGATGCATCCGTCTTCAAGTAAAGGATGCAAGGCTTTTAGTGGCATCTTTTCACTATCTTCAGCAAGGCCAATTTCATCCAAAACTACGACAGCAGTAAACTTACTTAGATCTCTCTTCTTTTGGAATTCCTGGCATTGCTTGAATGTGCTGTGAATACCATTTGATGTGGCAATAGGACTGCATTGGAAAGAAACCATGTGAATTTCTTTGAGTTTCCTGTACAATTTAGAATATGACTGATCACCCTGCATCACATCACTAACAACGGTTTTTGCAAGTGATTTGCTGCTTCCAGGCTTACCAACCAAAAACAGAGGAATTTGAAGCTCAATGCAAACAGTCATCATCCAAACGTTTTCTTTCAGGGCTTCATTAGGGGCAATGTTATTCTCCAGCTGCAGTTCTTCTAGAAAAAAGTCTTGACACTTTTCAATCAAATCACTGAACAACTTGGCATCGACGAGGGGAAATTTATTTTGATGAAAACAGTTTCCAATTTCGTTTGCAAAAGAAACTCTGTCTTGCAAGCGTACATAATAGGTCACGCCAATAGACAAAGCAAGATTCAATACCATACTTGGTATTTGTGATATTTTTGTTCGATCTGGCGTTGTGAACTGCAACATGTCCAAGATGTCGGCATGCCTTCTCTGGAACCAACATAGCACTTTTAATGTCCTGTCTACATCCCGCAGACTTACAAAGAAACACTCGTCTTTTTGTTGACGCATATATTCTTGTGAAAAGCACAGTGTAGCTTCTATAACATCCAAAATGTTTTCATTGGCATCCTCGCAATCGCTGAATTTTTGCAGCCTTTTCTTAACCATCTGATTGATATAAAGTTGCTCCGTACAAGCATCGAGAGTGCCAAAATCCCAAATGAGAGGAAACATACTTTGTGGAATTTCTCTAACTCTGTAAACTAGTCTGCGCATAGGAATGCTTCCAAGCTTGTCTGTGGTCTTATCTGAGTGGATATGATATCCAAGTCCTGCTTCTTCTAATTTGTGTATCATGTCGTTCGAGAGTTTGCGATATGGATTAACAGCTGCTACAAATTGTAAACCGATGTCATTTGGGATTGCATTTCCGTCTACTAGCCTGTCACACATTACCTCTTTGATTGTGTTGATGGCATGAGTTGTGTTTGCTTCATCGAAGAATAATACAGTTTGCAGTACACCTTTACTAACGTTCAGTTTTGCGATCTCAATGGCCTGATTGACTTTACGGAATATAGACTCTTTTGTGACTCCACCATGGATTTTCATGACAATCATATTTTGAACATCTGATTCGCCTCTGTGTAGAGCACACATGAATCTAATCAAAGCTGTTTTACCACTCCCAGTTTCACCCATCACTACAACAGGAATGTTACTTCTGAAACGCATGATAATTGCAAGTATCTTCATCACATTGTCGTACGTTAGTTCGTATTGTTCGTCAGGATCAATTGGTGGGACACAAATGACTGTGCAAAGATGCGCTAGCTTTTCCTGTCTTGTAAAACTCTTAAACTGTTTGTTGAAGACAACGCCGTGACCTTTCAGTTCCTGATACAGTCCTTTGGATATGATTTCTTTTTCTATTACTTTGTTAGTTCTCTCATCAACTAAATTGCAATTACAGTCAATGAACAAACCGAGAAACGACAGAGACTTGTCCTTGTTGAAGAAGATGTAAGGATGTGGAGTATGCTCCCATTGACGTCTCTCTTCGATAATTGGTACCATGAAACCTTCGCCGTGACTTTCATCACTGACCTTAACACTTCTTGTAGCAAAGTCCTTTGCCATTTGAATTAAAAAACGCACAGCAAAAGATTTGAGACCAAGCAAGATGTCTCCTATAACACGAGCATCACAAAACACACTTTGTTCAGCTGATTGCAGTTGTACGTTCAAAAATGATGAAAAATGAATTAGTTCAGCCCACGATGGAATCTTAATAGGACAAGACGCTAGTAAAGTTTTCAAGCAATCGAGAACATACCCCAATGGCTTAGGTCCATCAAAAACAAATCCATCTAGCATTTCTGGATGTGGAGAAAGGTCAAGATATTGGTATGGCCTTTGAATTGTATCCGACATGTAAACCTCCTCATTCATTAGATAGAACCAATCATTATTGCTCTTGATAATGTTCAGCAAAAGCTTCGATGTCCTTTCATCTTCAACAACGAAAGTCTCAAGAAATCTAACCACATCATGGGGGTTCTTACAATTGATGCTGGGCGGCAATTTGTAAAAAGGAAAATGTCCTCCAGTCTTCGCTTTGGCACTTGTAAACTCAACCATCACAAGTTCTGAATGCGAAAGTGTCCAGACCTTGCGTGATTTATCGGCTAAACCACCGAGGACAGCAAGGGAGAAGAGTAAGTCGTTTCTCTGCATTTCACTGGTCATGGTTGCATCTAAATGAAAGAGAGTATAACCATTGGACCACTGATTCCAGCTCCATCCTTTGCTCCAGCAGTCAATGATATCTGATACATCCACTTCCTCCTCATCGAGCTGAAGACGAATTGTTTTTCCTGCTTTTTTAGAAACTTCTTTAACAAATAATGACTTCCCATTCCCATATTCTTCAGAAGTTACAATTCTAACAGAAAACCCATCAGGGTCAGGATGAGGTCCTTTGACAAGTTCACCTGATTTACGCTCTTGGTAATACTTGAGGAATATTTGAAGAACAGAATCCAACGGGGGAGAGGGTGCAGATACCAATGAATCTTCAAATGCTGTGTTGATATACGATTTTCTGCTGTCTTCCGCACTCGAGAGAAAGACAATTTTGTATTCAGACGATGACTGTCTAGTAAATAAATTTTCAGTATGTTTGCAAATCTCCAAACTTAGAAGGTGGGCATGCAAAACAACAAATATCTTACCACTATCATCACTAAAAGCTCTTCTACACAGAAGATCCACCTGTTCCTTAGTAGTCCTCTTGGAACAAATAAGAACTTCTGGCAGTGTTGGACTTGGCTTCATTTCATCTGCCTGAAATATCATCAGTGCTACTTTGTGGATGTCTCTTTTGGGGCAAATCAAAAGATTTGGTCGTCCTCTAGCTAAATAGCCTGGAAAGGTCCTCTGCGGTTTACTCATGTGTTTGGAAATTATATCTTCAACACACAACCCGAGAATGCGAAAGGGAATGTAGTCCTTTGCTTTCAATTCATCATTGTTCTTTTCAAGAAAGGAGCACCATGTTGCATCCAAAAGCTCTGTCAGATTGTTGCTTCCATTGTTGAAATAATTGCCACCATCAAACTTCACTGCTTGGATATCAGCATTGTGAAGGGATTTACAATCCTTTCTACCATTATTCTGCAATGATACATATATTTATAATATATAGATTCAGCTGAAAAAACAAGATCATTCGTTTTTCTTAAATGCACTACAACGTACATAAATGTCCCAATAAAGCGGCAAGACGTACGCATGTCTTTGCCTTTCCACCCAGCGAAACCGCTTGTGCCTTGATGTTATAGCCTGCGTGCAGACTAAAACGTTTCTTAAGGAATCTGTAAAGTCTGCGCAGCGCCGCCATAAAACCTGTTCTGCTGACCCAGCATTGGTCTTGTAAGAGCAGTGACCAAATACGATTGGCTAATTTTGATCACATGATTTTCATCCATCTGTCACCCAATCATGTTGTCGAGAGAAAGTCATGTGATATATCGAAACAGAATACGTTTGATCAGCATCTTTGTCGAAATCTCATAAGTATGCATCAGTTTTCAAATCAATGTTTTAACGGCAATCATTTTGGAATCAACAATATTTATGGATTTTTATGTCTGATGTATGATTCAGCTACTTTGGTAAATAGCGTTTTGAGGTGTTGTTACAGTTCTGTTGCACAATAAATTTTGAAATGAAATCTATAATAATAAAGCGCAAACCGTCTCGGTGACCAACTCACAATGGAATGTTTTACCTTGAACTCCTCCTTCGCGGTGCACTTTCCAAACTTCTGTTTGTAATCATGACTAACTGCAGGCCAAGAACTATTGCACATGATATTTTTTACAGCTTAAAAAGCGATAAATAACTCACAAATTGCA
>JANVCG010032672.1:0-24113 GCA_025505365.1 Haliclystus inabai
TGAGGATTGTTTTGAACAAGTGCCACGGAACTATTTATACGTAGCAAACGAATCGAAACTGCAATTATAATCAAAAATACTACTTTCTAATTACAATATACGTCATTAGTGGCAAGAAGTGAGAATTTGTTAAACAACTTGAATTGATTTGTCGCTTGTTCTAGAAAACATCAGAGTTCCGCATTGATTGATGAATCCATTCATTGTCTGTTTTCGAGAATCGAACGTGGATTAGTGACAAACCTTTTTTAATCACATACATTTGAAGAAAACTATTTGATAAAGAGAATATTGGAAATCAAAATTGACAACATAAACAATTCAAAATATCCTTTACTAATCATAGTTTACATAGCACAAGGGCTTTACAGCTCACTGGTCTTTAATATACTTCGTAAAAACTTCGTAAACACGTGCCATAAACATAATCATTCCACTGTAATTCTACCATCTTGTTTTCTGAATGTCATGACAACAAACGACTTGAGAGCTGATTTGAGGCATTTTTCGCTGAAGCGAAAAAAAAAAGTAGAAACAGTTCCTACTACTTTTTTCGCTGCAGCGAAAGTTGCAGCGAAATCTGCGTGGTCCAAATTTGAGTGCAACGTCACACAACGCATGCGTACTCAGTTTTTTAGCCGCGAAAAATTCGCTGCAGCGAAAATTTCGCCAAGTGGAAACCGGGCTTTACATCCACTAGGCTTCTTGACTTTCACCTTTGTGGTGATAATTACAATGGCAGATGACAGAACAATAACAAAAAATCACACTTTCAATAGACAGTAAACAAAGAAAAAAGAACAGTAATTGCAGTGAAAACTGAAAATTAATGTATTATCGTTACTGACAATGGTAACAATTACTCGTTACCGAAAATAGTAACAATTACCAATACAATTAATTTCTGTGAAAAGTAATCAATTACTTTCACAAAGTACTGATAATCTGTTACTCGAGTAACGATTACTCACAGCCCTGTATAAAGGAGATTGGTTGACTACACATAGAATGGTTAGGGCCCAATCAAAATTTCCATCTTAAGACCACCATCAAATCATTATCTTAAAATTTTAGATGGTTTCATAGATCCAATAGCTGATACTGTCAGTCATGAAAAAATTTGAAATGCTTAAAATAGACTGAACTATTTGTATTTACTTGATTTTCATTCAAATTTCTATGGAAAAAGGCAAATATTGGAATTCATGCTGGTAAAAGACTGCAATCCACCAATATACTGAAGAATTTCATGTCTGCACTATTCGCACTCAAGTTGTGAAGAAAGTATTATATTAGGTCCAACACGTAAATTGTAATGCTGAATTGGAAACTTCATCAGAAAGCTGACAACAATCAAATGTAATCTTAAAAATGTTGCAAATGTTGTATGAAATGGCAATATCGTTGTAGAAAGAAGACTTTGTAGTCAAAACAAACTGCCAAAAATATCTGCTAATTCACAGTTTTAAAACCGAAGTGTTTAATCAGGTGACAGCCAAACAAGCATGATCGCAGAAACACGTAATGGACTGCAGTCATGGTACAGACTGAAAAGTTTGCAAAGTGCACACCCTTGTTGAATTCATTTACATCAATTTGCGAATCTGTTTTGTATAATTTCAAGAATTAATTTCATTAGATAGAATTTTCCGTAATTTTATCGCAAGTGGTAGGGCTTAATTAACCTGCTCGCAGACTCTCCTGAAGTTGAAACTTGGTGAAACAGTAGAGTCTGCTAAATGGCGGCGAAAAGCTTGTTCTGGCAGTTTGAAAGAGGATGTGATAATTTCTCACAGCTATTGTCTTTCGATTGTCCCTTCTGGGCTGTGATTCGTTGCCAGAAAATAGTGGCGTCGAATCACAAACTTGGAAAGACAGATGCTTGCACACATTTTCACAACCCCTTTGAATATGGCCAGAACAAGTTTTTGTTGCCGTTTAGCAGACTCGCAGTTTCACGGAATTTCAATTTCAGGAGAGTCTGCAAGCAGGCTATGGCTTGATGTAAACACAAGGGAACCATTACGATTAGTGCAATACACTAGGCCTCTTCTATTTGCCAGTTTGCAGCTATGGCGCTTTTCGACGAGATCTTGGGGGTGCCTATGGAAAATCCACCCGCGGGCGGTTTAACAAAATTTAGTCTTTTCCATGGGCAAATAAGTGCTTTGTAAAACGTAAAACTTTGCAAAATCGTAGCAAAACCTATACAGTGAGGGTCTCCGGGAAAAATTTTCGCGGGCGGCTTGTGAGATTCAAAATATTATTTCGAAGGCGGCCTTGCCGTACTATGCATACTGGTCTATTTGCACATGCTTCAATTTCAAGACTGAAATCTAATTCAACGTGCATGCATAAGGAAATTCAGGTGATATTATCCCCTCACTGAGAAAATTGAAGATTTTTAATTGTAGCACGGATCAGACAGCCAAGGCAAACTGCAGTATCATATTTCAATACATAGATAATTTCATTATTGTTTAATGGCCTTTATATGAAAAGCCAGACAACTAATATGAAGATCCAGCAAGTAAGACACATTACTAATAGGGTTCAATTGAAAAACAACTCACGGAATCTTGGACTCCTTCTTGTATTGTCATCATGTCGATGCAGCCGTGGACTTTTCCTGACGGCTGGGTATGCAGCGAAAGCTGAATTAGGACTTGCTAAACGCTTGCTTTTCATCTCTTTATTCTACAAATTTAGGTATTTTTGAGCAATAAATTCACCACAAATAATCATAATAAAAACAATGAATAAAATCTAGATAAAAGCAACGGATAAAAACGAAATAAAAGCTCAAAATGCCATGCCAAAAGCGTAGAAGAAAAGTAAAACAAACATGGTGGGAGACAAAACAGTGTTCTGTTTTGCCGCCAAATTGATCACGATTACGAGGCTGTTGATGGACTAACACTATGATCTTGTCACAGATCTGCGCGCAGGCTGAGGTCTACATACAGGCTACTTTTTGTCAGACTTGACCAAATAACCAGCTGTTCTTGATTTTAAAACAACAAAGTCGTTTTTGTGTGTGAAAACCAAACAGGTAACCACTTGTCTCGTACCATCGTACTAAAATTGTAGCGAAACAAAAAGTTGGACATACAGGATTGTTAGATCAATTTCCAATGTTTTTCCCATTGAAATACGAGCTGCATGCTGTGAAATGGGAATGGGTGTATACAGAGTACAGTGAACTTTTTGGTGCAGAACTTCAATCTCTCATTGTGGTTGCGTGACATTCTTGTATGTCACGTTCCTGGTCATTTGGAAGGTTTCACACCCTCATTTGCACTGCTTATTGTCCTTATTTCAAGCCGACTGCAGTAGGAGGACAGTAGAAGCTCGCATTCTTTTCTCTGGACATTATAGTTGAATTTTACTTTAGTATTTAATTATGGAAAAAGGACGAAAGGAAAGTGCTGTTGATATTGATGACGATGGCTCATACTCTGATGCATCTGGCGACGATAATAATGCAGAAGATGATGGAGAATTTGAACATCAAGATATGCATTCAATCTCACAATCGGGACAACGGGAGTATGGCGTATCATTTCGTGATACCACGTTTTCGGTTGGTGGTGGACAACGTTATGCGAGTTACAGTACAAGTTACAAGCCAGATTATAGTGTACCAGAAGAAGGAACTATCAACACAAACGAGAAAAGTCGCCTCGTGGGTGGACGTCGTAAAACATCATATCACGCAAAGGGTACAACAACAAGTAGTTTTTCACATGGTCAGTCATCGTTCCTATCATCAATGTATAAATTACAGAATACATTTTCAGTTACTGCACAGGCAATTGGAAGAATGAATTCAGCAATGGCTTCACAACGCACATACGCTTATACATGGTCCCTTGCAGATATCCCCTCGTTTGACAGAAGTGCTTCAACTATGTTAACATTTTTCAATTCACTTGGTATGATTCAAGGGATATCTATGCTGGCAATCCCATTCATTGTTGCTAGAGGGGGTATTGCCACCATTGTATTAATAGCATTGTTAGGTATTTTATCATGGTATGGATCCATCTTATTGGTAACATGCCAATATCAAACCTCAAAAAGGAATCCAAAACAAAAGAAAAGGATTTATGCCTCTTACATTGAAATTGGTGCTGGGGCATTCCCACGATTTGGAGAGACAATGTTGAAAATATTTACAATTTCTGGTATTGTGACAGATGTCTATTGTTTTATTTTACTCGGTCAAATGACGTCGGATCTTTTCCCAAATGGTAGTCCTTTATCATCCCAAATTTGGATTATTATCTGGGCTGTTGCTGCTTTACCAACATTTTTCATTACAAAAGTATCAATATTGTCATGGTTCGGTTTTATTGCATTGGTTATGTATACCATTGCTCTTATTGCATCGTATGCGTACCTTTTCAGCCAGGCATCGATCTGGTCAATTGATAATATACCACTGATGCCATCTGTTCAATACATTACTATCGCTTATGGTGTCATTTTGAATTCATTTAATTTTCATCAAAGTGTTCCTGCCATCGAAGGAAGTATGAAATTTCCATCATCAATAAAAAAGGTTTTAACTTCTACTTTCACAATTAATACTATAATGAAGATAATATTTGGTGTGGCTGGTGCGTTGACATTTGGTATAGTTGTTAATCAGTCTGTTACAAGAGATTTAAGTGCCAATCTTATAGTTGCGTTCACTGTCAACATATTAACAGCACTAAATCTGTTCTTCAATTTTCCAATGAGTTTGTTTGTTGTTTTCGAAATGATGGATCGTTACTCGGCACCCTATTTTCCAATTTTTGTTAAAGGCAAGCCAAGCTTTTGGGGTTGGATTCTTCTTTCAAGACTTGTTGTAATCAGTTCTGTTGTTTTTATTGCTGTTACGGTGTCTGAATTTGGCCTCATTGTCAGTTTCATTGGTAGTATTAGAGGAACATTAGTGATTGTTGTATTCCCCGTATCGTTTTATCTAAGTATCTGCTGGCGTCGTATCAGTAAGTTATCTGTTGTGGCTCATATATCATTAATGATTATATGCTCTATTCTTGGACTCGGTGGGGCTTATTATGCTATAATGGGAATTGCTGTTGGTGTATAATGGACATTTTTTGACTTTCCCCATAACTTTGAATCCTTCACTTGAACTCACTTCTTGGCTACTCAACCAGTCAATGCAAGGTACTAGATCATAGATAAAGACTTGATAATATGAGATTATGTATTTCAATGCCCATGTTACGTAAATTCTTACGCATGTTTATTACCATTCCTAGGCTCAATTCATGTTCATTTTTGTTGTTGTCAAGTGTTTATTATCACATTGCACAAAAATTGAGAATATTAAATTACATTTAATTTGACTTAAGATTTGGGTTGCAATTTCATATAATGCAATGTTGTATACATAGGTAGATCAAAGGTGCGATATTTGAGTTGTAAAAATATTAGATACACAATAGATTTAGTATTTATCAATTGCTTATCTGTTATTGATGTCTCAACATTGCACATTTTTAATTGAAATTGCAAGAAAAAGGTCAAGCGGCTGAGATGCAGTTATTATGCTCAAAGTGAGCCAGAAAGCAAGCTTTTAAAAAATTTGAAATTGTTGTATTGTGTTTTAGTGTTGTTATGTTTTGCACTTGATTCAGTTATTAGCGAAAAAAGGCCAGCTGGCACATGTCATTATTTACCAATGACATTTGAAAACATGATGTCATCGATATCACATGGCCTTGAGTAACGCTTTTGATTGGCTCATGACGATGAGTTCCTGTGCGCGCGGTTTGTTCGAAAACGGATCAGGGAGTTCGAATGGCGACTAGTTGGTAACGTTTTATTTCATGAAGATTTAAAATATTTTGTACTGCGTTAGTTGCTGTGTAGTAAGTGATTCACGATGGCAAACAACGTTAATTCTGTGTTGAAGACATTTGATGATGTTGTTAGAAGGACTAATATTCTCACTGAAGGAATCGAAGGAGGTAATTGTTGAGCTTTAAAGCCATTTTTTCTGCACGCTTTTGGATATTACTGAATGATTGGTTTACATTTGCTGTTTCCCTGTTTCAGAATTTATAAAGTTTGTTAAACAACAGGAAGACTGTCGTAAAAAGTGGATGTTTTCTGACCAAGAACGAGTTCTTTTGAAGCAGCAAGCTGCTAAATTGAAGGTAAATAGGTTGGCATCTTGGGTCACTTAGGTTGGGTGTAATTTGTTATTGCAATGTCGTTTGTTGATATATATTTCTGTAAATAAAGTAACCAATATGTTTTTCCTTAATTATTATCTTTCTACTATTCAGACGGAAAGAGATCAATTTGAATTGAAATTAAAACATATTCGTGGCCAGCTTGACAATGAAATAAAAAAGAGACAAAAAGCTGAAGCTGAAGCCAGCCATCTTGTAAGTTTTAAAACCTTTCGAATACTGTTGCCTCTGTGTCGAACATAAACGAAAACTAGAGCATTCCCTGTTTTTTTTTTTTTTTAGAAATACGACTTGACATTGATCAAGGATATTCTTCTGGACAAAGATAAAGTCAGTGACTTGAGCGACAATGAAAAGCAAACACTGATGAGACTCAGTCAATTCCAATCAAATAAGGATTTATATCAAGCTTATCAGGACCAAAGGTTTGCTGAAAAAGTCATTTTATTATAAAGAAGCTTGACCAAAAATTTTAAAGGCTTGAGATTGTCTATTTTTCTGTATTCAAAATTCAACTATTCAAAGTTTTTATTGATTTTTCCAAGCATGTCTTGATAGCCTGCAACGGTTTGAGACTTTCGCATTCGTGCATAATAGTGAACATTTTAGAATGAAAAGAAAATGTTGTATTTTATACCTGCCAATATTTGTCAAAAATTTTGGAAAGCAAAGCCATTTACAAGGATCAAAATTACGCACTAGCCAGACCAGATCTAGATCTATGTTTGGCACCCAATAGAGTTTCTATGATTTTAAATTTATTGGAATATTCAAGATTACTTAAACTGAACTTTGACGTACCTATTGCCAATGTTCAATAACTTTGCTGAATGTTGCATAATGGACTTACTGATTGTGTTTCTGCAGCTTTGCAATTGAGGAATCAACAACTTCAATATTGTCAGCATCAGATTACAGCTTTGATACAGAAGACGAAGTTCTGGTAGGATGAAACAAATTGTTATGGAAACTGAATGAATGAATTATTTATATTTTTGAGTTAATAGCAACAATAATTTAATCGTTATGCCGCATAGGATGTTGGCTTAAAATAATAAATTCATAAACGTTCTTCAAAAGATATTTCTGTATTTTATAAAATTTAAATTATAAAAATATTTCATACAATGAAATTTGCAATTCTCAATTATAACATTTTACGAACAGCTTTGAAGACTTTGTCTTTGCCTCGGGCCTCCTAAAATGGTGAATTTCTTCATCTTTGATCTTTCAGTCTAATAAAAATCATTACTCGAATTATGGATTTGGATGGCAATTCCACCTTCTTCAAGTTAAAATGATAGTAGCTATATTTTCAGATGAAGAGCTGAGTGTTACTTGAAGATGTTGATTGTAAAAATGGATTTTGAAATTATTGAAAATGCTAAATGCATAAATATTTAATGATTTACTTTCATTCAGGATGAAGCTTACGGAAAACATAAACGAAGATCAAAAAGGGTAAGGCATCTTGTTTGATAGAAAAGTCATTCAACTTGGCTTCCAAGAAGTTTGTGGCTGCATAAATTGTGTGAACATAACTAGCAAAAGTTTAGCTAGTGAAGAAGCAGACAAAGTAGATAACTGAACGTCATAAGGATGCGTGTAGACCTACAACCCCATCATTATTAAAACCATAAGAAATCTCAGATATCCAATTGACATTCTTTGAAGCTTAATGACCATTATGAACTCACATTCAAAATACAATTGAGTCATTCTAGCATGTTGAAACCTGTGCAAGAAGGTCAGCATATACAGCTGTGAACTGCCTCTAATAGTCCCTTTGTTAAAAATATTGTTTTCTTTTGAATATATAACCTGTTTATAAAAGTCACCTCTATAGCTTGGTCATCATTCTGTGGTCTCATCATGGACTATTAAACACATTTTTTACTGCTCTTATATAGCCTACTGTGAATCTTTCGTTTTAGTCTCGTCCGTCTGCTCCACCGATTGAAGAAGAGGAAGAGGTAGGTTTTGCATAAAGTCTTATACTAGACCTATTTCTTAATAGGCTATTTAAATAAATAATTTCATATCTGCTGTTAAATTGTGATTTCTGTTTTGTTTGTATTTTTTTGATTGGTTAAATATTATGGAGTAGTAATACATTGCTAAAATGAGTGTTTCATTTTTCCTATTTTTAACAATGCTATTTCAGTGTTGAAATAAAAGAATGTAGTTGCTTTTTTTATATTCATAAAATGTTCAAATCAACATGACTGTTTGTTTGTTGAAGTTTCTAGTTTTCATTTGAAGTATTTTCAACTGCATTATCAATTATTATAATATAATATTACAATTGTTTCTTTGTAGTCTGACTCGCTTTCTAAAAGAACAAAAGTTGTTGAAGAGCAAAGCAGAGAAGTAACAGTAAGTAGTCCTACTGTACCTAAATTTGTAATTAAGAAATCCTTAGGCTACGCCTCAGTCACTGGATCATAATCGGTTTTGATTTGGTTTTGATGAAACATTTTGCTTTTGATGTTTGCTTGAAAAATAGCAATGGGGGGGGCCAGATTTCAAACTCAATTTCATGGAGTGACATTGAATCCTTTGTTTCTCCGACTGTTAACAACGCCACTTCTAGAATATTTTATGTTATCACTGCTTGAGACGTTTGAAAATTCATGAACTATTTTTTCTTGGATTTTGATTCTTGAAACTCTCCTTTATATTGCAAGGTAACAACAAGGAGGTATTCTCGCAGTCCAAGCAAAAACGTTGTTCCTACTGAGCGTCTTGACAGATCATTTCCAAGACCAACTCCTCAAAAGAACAGGCGACCTCCTACCAGACAGCATATTAAGACCTTTTCAAGTGAAGGTAGTATAAATTGTGTTCATACCTACAGTTTGCTACTTCATGCCACAGCATCAATAGGCCTAACTACCCAGTATAAAAATTACTTTTCAACAGAAAATATCAATTTGATTGGCCGAGAAGTAGAAATCGATACAGACGAGGGAGATGTTCAACAGAAAGTCAGCAAGGTCAAGGAGATGTCCAGGACAACAACAGTTCCTAACTTGTACCCAAGATTAAGGTGGGTCAAATGTAGTTCCTGTAGTAGCCTCTTGAAAAATATTAGATGGCTATAACTCTTCAAAACATGGTAACCAAAATAGATATATCCCTCTTTGATATTCATTGCTGTCACCTAAGCCAAAAAAACTGTTTATCAAAGTAGAATTTTGAGAATGTTGCTAATTATTGTGTCATTGCTTTCAAAGTATCAGCCTTAGCCAACTAAGGACTATTGTACTAGCATTCAGAATCTAGAACATCATCTGGATGTTCCACTTCTCGTTTTCAAACACTATATGCATCTAGCTTGTATATTAATGTTCAAGCTATAACAAATGGGCTGAATATATTGGATGCATGTGATAATTTGATTGCTGCTACAATTCTTGAGAATCGCTATCTACTATATCATTTGCAGTCCACCTCCTACACCAAAGAAATACAATACATTACAATTCACGCCAAAGACACCAAAGCCAAAGGTATGCTAAACTTTTGCGAGTTGCTGTTTGGGCTTTCACAGTTTTGATTTTACCAGTCGAACATAGGGTGTAGCAAAAATTATCTGCAGACTACTTAGTCAAAGTAACCTTTTCATCAGATTGCATGACTGGGGAGTAGATAAAACCTTCCAATTTCTAAATGTTTTATTTTCATTTATAGGGTCATGCATTCTGTAACAAAACTGTTATACGCCCAGAATATTGCAGCCCGGTGAGTTGAACTTAAATTATCATTGTTTTTGTAAATGATTATTCAACTTTCCACAATCAGGGGTGAAACATAAATTTGTTGTCATTCTCTCTTGTAGTGTGGAAAGAAAGTTGGGTTTGGACGAAACATTCTTAAATGCAAAGGTAGATTAAAGTCAGAAATATATTAAATACCTTTGAATCTCATAAAGAGAAGTAGGTCAGCAGCTCCAATCAAATATGAATAGAAATCAGATTGTTATGATAATCTGATAAGCAATCAATCCAGAACTGCAGCAGAGTTTTTCAAATCATTTCTCTTAAGGTAGAGAATTTAGAAGTACAACAAAGACAGGTCTATGGCTTTGACTTGGTGACCTCATTACCTGCCTCCTGCACCACATATTTTGTATATCTGCATTGACGCCTGAATGGGGGTGTACAATTGCATATGCAACCATTGTAGGCGGTCAATTAGTGACAGGCATCATCAAGATGACGTAGAGTAGAGAGGCACATTGCGTCATGTTAGATTGTTCAAAGTATTCTTGATGAAGTCATGCAAGTTTGCATTTCCTTTTTTACCATCAATTGACATTTTTATTTTGTAGAATGCAAAGTTGTTTGTCATCCTGAATGTCAGGACAAAGCTGAAGTGCCTTGTGTACCTACCAAAGATGCTGCTGCTCTGATCAAGATGAAGGTAAGGTTGATTCATTGTAATCATGCAAACAATCCTTAGATTATAGTTCTTACACACTGTCTGTGCAAGAATAGCCTAGTAATTCAAGTAGTTCTTTATTTAACAATTTTCTAGTCGCCATAGTCAGGATCTGGATCCTTGGAACAAGGACCCCGGTAGGCTGGAACAATTCTGAAGTTTTTTAGCTTTTTTGGTCAGGTTTAAGAAGTTAAATTCTGGAGATGGGAAGTTTCATGTCTGTATCTGAAGTTTCCAAAAGTAATTTAATCCCAAGTACAGTGAAACCTGTATATAACGGCCAGCTAAGAGAGACAGATAAATTGACAATTATATAAAGGTGGCCTTTTTGTACAGGTTTGATTCTATAGAAAATAGTATTTTAGATTTTCAAAAGTTACCGTAATAGAAAGATGGTCGTTTTATAGAGGTGACCGTTATAACAGGTTTGACTGTGATAGTATCAAGGAGACAATCATGCCTGCCCAGAAGAATATTGAGCAGTATCTGTCTGATTGTTCTGATGTACGGTCATTACCTAGGAATTATGAGCATTGAATAAGCTAATGTTTCAGGGAAAAATTTATTTTCAAAGAAATTTGTGAAAAAAGCTAGGATCCCTGAAGGTAAAATGCTTAGTCTATTAGCTTTTGTAATTTTTCTTACAGGAAGGTACAATTGACGCATATGTGCCATCTAGAGGGGCCAAAGTCCCATCAATTGTGGTAAGTATCATCAGGCCTTTGTGGTTTATAACAAGTTATTCACACTTTGTTTGACTGTTCAAAAATGATTTTATTTCCATGTAGCTTGATTGCATTGAAGAGATAGAACACAGAGGATTAAATGAAGTTGGGATATATCGTGTTCCAGGGTATGTAGTGGTATCTTCTATTTCAGAGTAAGTCATCAATATCATTGATTATTTATTATACTTAATTTCTTTTGTGTAGGTCTGACAGAGATATTAAAGATTTGAAAGATAAATACCTGAGAGGCAAATCTCCAGACTTGGTATGTAAAGTATTCACAGTACAACATTTTATAGGTTGTGAGCACATTCTATACTTGAAACTATCATTTCATTTGGACCCATGGATTTATTTGATATTTTGGAATAATGATGCAATGAGAGACATGAATATTATTTAACGCATCAAACTTATTTTATTCAATTGTATGATTTCTTAATAGAGACAAGTAGCTGATGTTCATGTCCTATGTGGTTTATTGAAAGATTTCTTGAGGAATTTAACGGAACCATTGGTTACATTCCATTTGTATGAGTCATTTGCATCTGCATCAGGTTTGTGATCCTATCGAAGGATAAACGGTTGAAGTACTTGATTAAATAAACTGAAATTGAAGTTAATATTTGATGTTAACGTTTTCGTTTTTTATCCTTTACAATTGAGTTGTGACTGGGAGATCAAAGCCTTCTTCCAGTGCCTACACATTTGATAATTAGATTCAAAACCTTTTTATGTTTTCATTTTCAATTTGGTTTATTCTATTTCTGGAAATTACAATTCATAATTTCAGCATTTATAAGCTGATTCAAACAAAAATCACACCAAAAAGTGTTTGCACAAGTGATCAGTTTTGCATCTGGAATAAAATCAAAATTTCTTTAGGAAACAAGGATTTCAATTTGTAACATATAAATGCTTATAAAATAATATTTTTCAATTTGTTATTCAATTATTACAGCGATTGGCGATCATGAAGATAGTTTGACTGCTATGTACCAATGCATTAGTGAATTACCAAGATCAAATCGAGATACAATGGCATGCGTTGTGTTGCATTTACAAAAAGTTGCCAATGCAGCAGTGTGTAAAATGAATGTGACAAATCTGTCCAAAGTATTTGGTCCAACAATAGTTGGCCATCGGTGCCCTAATCCAACCCATGTTGAAATGTTTGAAGATATGAAAGTCCAACCTCAGGTGAAATTAAACATCAAGTAATATGATTGACTGGTTTTTTAACATTTGATATTTCTTTCCATATGCATGATTAGTTGTTTTCAAAATTTGACCAATTGTGGATTATAATGACTCAACCTTTTTGAGAAATTGTAATTTATCCTGGCTTGTTGTTCCAATTCCTTCTTAAAAATTATTTGGGTAATCCCCAACTTGATTAATTTGTTTCACTTTTTTGCACTAGATTGTGGAAAGATTATTATCAATGCCGGCCGATTATTGGAATCAAGTGATGCACTTTAATGAGGGTGACAATCGGTCACCACCTTATAACCCCAGTACACATCACCAAGATGGAACACCAAGAACACCACATCATCAAAGTAAGACCACTGTCTATAACCATAGTAAGCTTTTAGTAATCCAGTCAAATGCATATAAACCACTCAAAATAGTATGAAATATGCTGGATATATTGCTTCTTTGATTTTTTAGAGGAGTATAATTAAGTATGTCAGAAATCCAATTGCAGGTACGGTCAAGCCTGTTATAAAGGTCACCTCTATATAGCAATCACCTGTTTATAATGGTCACTCTTGCCAAGTCCAAAATAGTTTTTTCTATTCAATCAACCCTGTATATACTGGTCAACTCATCTGTCCCTCATAGCTGGCTGGATATGAATATATTCCAAAGGTGTAGCTGCAGCCATGCAACAATTGCAACATCTCTTGATTCCACGTCCTCATTACCAGCAGCATCATTTTCTATTGTATTGTTATCAAACTGTTTCTCAAAATGTAGGAATCAGTTTTGATCCTATTTTGTAATATTTGTCATTGTAAAACTTCGAAATTGGTCCCTAGATTCTGATTGGCTTAGAGTCGTGTCGACATGTCAATGTGTCTAACTAACGTAGAATTCAGAATTTTCGAAGAGCCGCAAGAGATTTGAGACGTAAACAAAAAGTTTGTTAATAGTAATTAATTGCTTTGAAGATGTAAGGATATAATCAAGTGCAGCCCTGATTTGCACAAGTAAACTTCAACTAAAGATGTTTATATAAAATAATGATAAGAGGGCATGCAGTTGAGTTCTTCAAAGAATTGAATTTTATACCATGAAGTTCAAAACTTGTGTTATAAATCAAATGTCACAGTCCTTGCCGTGTGATATGGCCTCATGTCACTATCAGCTCGTGATTTTTTATGCCTTTCTCGTGGTCTCCTTGCATGCCTCTCGTGGTGACATGAGGCCATGTTGCACGGCAAGGTGTGACATTTGTTTAATAACAGTATACAGTGCAACCTGCTTAAGTGCAATTTGGATAAGTGAGATTCCCGACTATCTGCAAACTGAATTTGAAGCCTAATTTGTAATTTTGTGGTCAAGCCCTTGTTAATCCTTTTTGGGTAAGCGCAAATTCGTATAAGTTCTATAAAAATTGCTTGCAATGTTGACTTGCACTTAAGCGGGTTACACTGTATATAATACAAGAAGTCGCAACTTCACAAGCTGGCTGTTAGGAACATTTTTGTTCTTTTGTTAATGTATTACAGTACAGTAATGTGATGGTCATTTGCTTCTCCTTTTCAGTGGCAGAAAGTATGCTTGGTCCAATTGACTTCTCAGCTGAAAAACAACCATCATCGACTAAAAAGAGTTTTCTACATCGTACTCCTAACACACCAAAGTAAGTCATGCTTCGTATTTTTGATTTAGTTATACCCATCGAACACTGAGTTGGATTTCCTGGATTATCATTCAACTCTTATCCAAGAAGTTGCCAGGAAAAGTATCCCAAGCAACTTGAATTGCAACTCTCATGTTTTCTCCATTGTTTTCTAAAAACCCTTATTGCTAGAGCTATGTAAGATGATGACAAGCAGTAAGTGATAGAGTTTCTACTTGCTAAGATGCCAGGAAGGTAGGATTCGAAAATGTTTGAATTCATGTTAAAAGAAACTCTAAAACATTAATGAAATGAAGATTTTACATCTCCCACATAAAAGATGGCGACTTTCAATAAATTTGTATAAAAATGTGTACTTTGACATCTTTTGTTACATAGTGATAGCCAACAATAATAAGTTACGATGCAACAATAATAAGTACGCTATTGTCATCGCACACCTACTCAATAAAGTAAATTGCATTGCAGAGATGCAACACTCAACATAAACCACATTTTCGTTTGTTTATCTAGGCCTAATTAAAATTTTTTGTTGTTAATTGAAGGTATGGTAAGCGAAAGGAATCAGCTAGGCGGCATTTCTTTGAGTCACCAAAGCTGTAAATAGTCTGTAAATCCCAATGGTTTAGAGAACACAATCTTGTAAATATGCTCGCAATTATATGGTCATCAATCGCAACGCAAAACACAAATTAACGAATTGAAGAAATCTTCTGGAACTTTCAGCAACTATAATCTGTTCAGTTGAATATAGATATTCAAATACTTTGTTTCTGTCAATTTCTCACCATCATTTGTAATTTGTCATATTCAATAGTGTCCCACAGAGCATTTTTTTCTTCACAATTTTTTTGCTGACCATTTTTGGTTTGTAAATTAACTACATGAAGCAAATTTATGTTTATTATGTATTATATATCCTGTATTTTTTTGTTTTCTTTATTTTATCATTATTTTCATCACAATGCCTCAAATTTATTTAAATATTATTCACTTTTATTAATCTTAAAATTACTTGTGGTCTTATCTCTTCTTGGTTATTCAATACTATTGCTTATACGTTCCCTATTAATCGAAGATGCAGGGAAGGGTGTCATCGCAAAATAAAAAGTTTGCAGTAAATTTTGAGCATTCAGGGTGTCCCTCATTGGCTGAGGCTCAAATTTCAGAGGATATGAATAACTAGAGTACTTTAATCTGAATCAATGACAGGGCCTTTTAGCAAATTATCATTGAGTTGGAATAAAGTACTGTATTTTGAAAATTGTACTCATTATACCTAAACAAATTTAGGGAATATTTATAGTCCAAAATACTGGTGGAAAAAATTACAAAAGCAGGAAGTTTGAAAAAATCTTTCAATACAATTTACTGTATTATCAAAACTGTTTGTCGAATTCATTTATTATGCAAAACTAAAATTTTCCGTAATCTATTCTATTGACCATGTCCTGAAGACGCCCACTTTAACTCGTGCAGATTGAGGGAACTCACACAAGCGGTTTTTAGTTGATTTGAGAAATTGTAACCAAGTGGTTTAACCGTCGAATCTATGTGGAGGCAAGAATTGAGATTTCTCATGAATTTGAAGAGTTTCGTTTTTATATAAATAACGTTCTACTATACAATGTTATTAGAAATTCTTTGTTATTAATAAATCCAAAACTTTTTACATTGCAAAAACGAGCAAAATGCAAAGAAACATTTAAAACTAGTGAACTTTATATTGCTAATATGTACAATTTTCACGTAATTAATGTTTGAATTCATTTCTAGAAAAGTGCGTTTTAATATATAATTTATTTCTGTACCAACGTTGTAAACGAATGGCCGCTGCACGTTGTATTAAAAAATCCCGCCGAGGTTTCATTTGACGAAACCAATTTTGTATAGTTTTGGCAGCTTCTTCACGGACTTCAAGTTCGAATTGTAGCATGATACTTGCTGAAGGTCCTTCCTGGCATTCGGATTGATTTGGTAATAATTGAGCATCGTTGATGTGATAGTATGGCAATTGTTCATTTATCAAATCATTATTTGTTGTATTTTGATTCAAATCTTGTTTTCCTGTATCGTCATCAACTATTTCATGAATTGGATGCAAAGGTTTGCTGTAATTAAAATTAATGACAAAACTTTCATCATAAAAAGAATAACATGACAATATGCAACTAAAAACAAAACAAAACTCACATTCAAGCTTTTGTTAATTACCATGATAGTCATTATTTTGATGGGAAAGTCTAATTGAATTATTGCTTGAAGTACAAAGCGGTCGCTTTTATGGGAAGCATCTTTCTGCATTTCTGTCTCATCGAGAATGAACATGGGCAACTGTACAAGGCCACGTGACTTCAGTAACTTTTCAATACACCTACGTAGTAGCTGTTACAAACATACTGATATTGAAGCGATCCTTTTAAACGACTTTTATGTCTATAAACTTGATACAGTATCCACAATTATGTTTGTCTAGGGTAAAAAAACTATTACTCTTGTCACAACATAAAAAAGCAATAAATTAATAAATTGCGGTATCTCATCAAAATTAAAAGTAAACATTTGATTAGCAGGATCTCCACAGCTCAAACAATGTTGAAACTTCAATTAATCTACAGATATTTACAAATAATTTCAGGTAAAACTCGATTGCTGATCGAGATGGAGCGCTTACATGTTGGGATTGAAATCAAGCATTCAATTGAGAAATTAGAATAGCAATGTTTTTATTTGGGAATTCATAATCAACCCAAGCTTTGGGATCAATACTTGACATTTATGTTTGTTGTTCTAATTACAAGATACAAATTGGCAAACACCATCATTTTTGCCAGTAGCAGGAGCGCTTGGTGTTGAGATTAATACCTACGCTGTTGATACACAGCTTGATACTTGATGGTAGGTAAAAGTCTAGACTGTATGATATGAAAAAGCAACACGATACGGGAAAATTTCGATCAACACAAATTAGTTATCATACAGCAAGCTTTAATCAGACGTACGAAATGATGAGAAAAATCATCAAGTATGTCAATAATATTTCAATAGCCATAATAATAAAAACTATTCATTTAATCATTTCCTTACCCTTTAAAAACAGGATTGTCGAGAACTCTTCTTCGATATAATTTTTTAAATCCAGTTACTAATGTAGCTGGAATAAGTATCGATGATAAACATGAATTCGAACAGCGATCCCAACTATTCTTTGACGGCATGTTGGAAGAAATATTTGATTTAAACTCCAGTCTAAAGCAGCGATCAAACTCAGCACAATTAACTGGAGTGCTGATAACCAATTAAATTGTAATACATGTGTGGAGATATTTGTTATAAAAACATCATTTCTGATAAGTTATCCATACGTGTGTTCACTTGTTGTATGATACAAACATCACAGGAATGTCTGAGGTTTGAATCTGTTGAGGATGTTTACTTCACATCAAAACCGTTTCGCTTTCTGTGTGCTGAAAACATTTCAAAATTCCAAAGTCCAACGCAGATGTCATTATTTGCGATGACGTTTTTCTTGAATGGATTGTTTAACCAATCATAATCCTTGATAAGTATCACACCTTTGTTATGCAAATCATCTACGCGGGGAAAACAGAGACTGGGAAATTCGTCATAGAAGGCGTGGACGGGAAAATTTTAGATTTCATTGTTTTTCCGTGTAGTAGCAGCCAGGTATTTGTGCTCCAATAAAATAGAATAGAGAAAATGACACATTGTTTTCTTCCTATTTTAAACAATGCAAAAAATGAATGAACACAGAATTCGAGATTGTCGAGAAAGGTCAAATGTAGTATTTTTCGGTTGACAACTCGCTTAACACCCACATTTTCGAAGGTATAAGTTACCATAGTAACAACGTTTGCCTTGAAAATATCGTCACACCCCTGGACGATTTGGACGTCATAATTGCATGTCTCCAAGACAGAATTTACAAAAAATTGAGAAAGATGTGAAATTGAAGTTGAAAGTGTAGATAGATTGAGAAATAACAACCACTTTAATTAAGACATGATAATTTACTATTGCAAAAACACGAAGAAAAGCAACTGGTCAAGCATGTGTCAAAGAGAAACAATGCCTGACACACGTTCAAAGATTATAAGAAGATTAACATTTTTATTAGCTATGGAAAATCGTCTTCCTCTTCAGCGATTTCTTTGGCATATTCCAAGTCTTGCTTTTCACGTTCGCGTTGCTCCTGTAATGAAAACATAAGTCGAATATGAAATTGGTATGTGTCTTTCGGAGGGAGAATGGTTGTTAGGGAAACATGTGCAATCTACCCATGTTAACACGATTCTACAATGGCAAAAACTCTCAATAATTTGTTGAATATTTTTCTTAATATGCAGTCTCAATGCAGTCGATATTCTACGGTGAAATGTGGAAAACAGTCTCTACTATGTTTTCCTTCATTCGCAAGCCAATCGTTTCCGACAACTCACATACGCAAAAGGGGAATCCCGTTTATTTCCGTATTGTGGTTGCATAAGAAATTCACATTTAACCACACTTGATTGAAATATCGACAGGTACCATTGTTTTGTGAGCACGTTTCAAAATACTTCAAACAGTTTTTCGATTACATTTTGCTGCGAGATAATCAAATCTATGGCGATTAATCAAATTAATTGGAAGAGACTGATTTCATTTTTTCGAAAGAGTTTATGATTGTTCAACGCAGGATTGGCAAGGCTTCAAAATTTGTTAAAGTTATCCTACAATACCACGCAAGTTTTGTTAGTTAACGCCTACAGAAATAGCGAATAACTATTCTCCAATAAGTGTCGGCACGGCTGCTGTTACACAAAATATCCCTCTTTGGAAATCCCTTCAATTTGATTTCAATTTGATCCGAATTCCTTTGAAATGCCGGCAATTTGCAGCAAATCAATATTTGTATAAAATAGCATTGTTAATACCGTAGTAATTTCATCGCCAACCACCACGCCCTGGTGTGCAATTCATACACCTCCAGTAGACATGAACATTTCAAAACTAATATTCAACAATTAGTGCTTTCAATTAGTGTTTTGCATTTGAAGCTGCACAGCTTTGGTTTGAAGTTTGATCATAAAATGTCATTATTGTAAGGTGAATGTTAAACTCAATTATGATAACTAGGAGTGTCAAGAGTCTTCTGAAAAATACTAAGTCCATTCTTCGAGTGATTTGCATACCGAATGCTAGTGATAGTCGTCAAAAAGTCGAATACAGGGATCCAAATATAATCTGCCCAATTCTGACGGGAAAACAATTTGAAAAAGTATGGCATGTTTAATTCGTACCTCAAGTGATTCTAAGTCTTTGTTGTAAGCTTTTGGTGGGTATTGCATTGCCTAAAGAAAACAATAGACACACTATTATTGTATAACCAATGACGAAATCAGAGAAAATCATTTAGAAGGGGAGGGAAGGAGTGGATTTCAAAAATGAAATTGGTGTTCCTCTTCTCTCTTGGGGAATGCACCTGGAAACTCTTAGGCAAAACCTAGTTGTCTCTTTTACGTAAATACTATATCACAAACTTCAGTCGAACTTGTTTAATATCCCCTCTAAATCTGATTCCTAATTCAAATTCTCCATAAAAACTACCTTGAAGTTACTGATTAATATCCCACCTTGCTTAATGTCCCGCTTTTCCCCTGATCCAGAGGGGGTATTAAGAATTGACCTACACAATTTCACTCAATGAATGTGATGGTACAGCTTGCTAGAATATTATTTAATAATTAACATGAAACAACTATAGCATCAAAACGCACATAGCTTTATCAAGTAAAGAGGGTTAAGTTGATAACGATGCACAATGATGTACAGTCTTTAGTGGCTCTTATTTCCTATGTATAGCTGCGCATGTATTTAATTGATATCCACTCAGATTGATGTAGTACCTTGACAGATTGGTTGTAAATATCGAGACAGAATTCGATCCTTTGATGGAAAGCATTTTCAGGTTCAACAGTTGAATAGATGTCAACAATTTCCTGCAAATGAAAACAATAAAATGTTGTTGTTGAATAACTTACTGAGCAACGCTATTTCTGCTCATTAAATTAATATTATTAGCATATAGGACTACAACAGGTAAGAGTAGATTTCTTTTAATTAAACATTCATTCACATTGGTTGGTCCAGGGGTGCATTATGGTTTTCTTGAACAGGGAGTCAGCATCAATAAGCAGCGATAACATTTTCAGTGCTACAAAGCAGTAATTGTCAGTAGTCTTCACATATTGTATGATAATAATTATACTTAAAGAGTCTAAAAGAACCAGCAGCCTTGTTGCAAACATGTTTGAATCTGGGGCCAGATTTCAAACTCGATTTCATGAGGTGACGTTGAATCTTTTGTTTCTCTGATTGTTAGCAATGCCAGTTCCGGAAAAGAGCGTCATCATTTCAGCAGTGTTAGCAACAAAAGCAATATGAAGGCTGCTGGTCATTATAGACAATTCAAGATTCCACAACATCTTATTATATTTCAAAATTTGAGCTGAGAATCGCCGATAGGGAGTCTTTGATTCATGCTATCAGCCTTGTCAACCTCATTTTCTGACACTTGATGATCCGATAGTTAAGCGATTGAAAATTGAAATAGTGCCACAGTGCTTCATTTAGTTGAAATCAGTTGAATTTACCTTTGATTGAACATAACCTTTCTCATGATCGATCACAGCCTCAATGACACCATCACGGATAGCCTAAAAAGTATCAACACAATATCATTTTATGTACAAACAGTCTGGAAATTTGGCTTGGCATCATCTTCTCATAAAAACACAGGTCAAGAACATGGACTTTCAACTGAAGATTTTGACAAACATTTTGAAGTTTTAAAAAAGTTTTAAAAACAAATTCAATTCCCTCGTTAATGAAATGATGGCAATCCAACAACTTAAACCATCGTTAAATGTCCAAGGAGATTCAATCAAAGCAAAAGTTTTTAAATAAGGCATTCACATGCATATCGTGATAACAATAATGCAATATACTTATACCTGTGAAATTAACTTACCTTCTACTGTTTTAATTGTCTTTTTATTCCCTTCAGAATGATATTAATTTTAACATGTTTAACCCTCATGGGACAAAATTTAGCTTCATATATTTGGAAATTATTAATAAAAAAATCATTGAGAATGGCTGTAGTTGATCAGCCGAAACGTTGTTCAAAATTTGTTGTTTTTCTTTTCTGTATTAAAATAGAAATGGTAATACAAAATATCACAGGGATATTCTACAATCTAATTGGCCAATAAGTGAGCAGCTGATGATCACAGAGTAAAATATTGTTTGAAAAGCTTGGCATCAATGTGGATTGCAGAGAATTTGTCAATGTAAGAAAACTTAGCTTGTAAGTGATTTGATTTAAATTCAAATCTGATCAGGAACAAAAATTTGTAAAATGTGTCAAGATTGGACCTCCCACGAAGGTGCTTTTCAAATTTTTATATCACACTTGGAGAGTCTAAACTGACCAGTGGCCTTGTTGCAAAAATTGAATCTTTTGAGTAGAGCGTTATCACGTCAGCTGTTTTCACATCAGAAACAGCACAAAAGGCTGCTGGTCATTTTAGAATCTTCAAAAACTAAACTAAAAACTGCATTTTTACCAACCTCTATGTTGGCAGGGTCTCCAGAAAATTCCTTGAGTACTTGGGCCTAGACAGTACTGAAGTAAATCACTTATTGGCTAATCTGGCACTATAATTCAAGATAGAAAAAGACATGATTGCTTGTATGAGTGTTACCTTGGCAACAATGTATTCGGCATCTTCAGCACTGTCCATCTGCAGTTTACCAGCAATATCTTTGAGTGATATTTTCGAGTATGACAAGCTTATCATGCGTATCCCAGTTTTAATAACATTATGATGAAGCCTGTAAATAAATCAACAATTAAAATCATTGTTAAGATTCAAACAAAATCCAATATAATCCCAGAACCAAGAGGTAAATAAAGGTCAGTATTAATAAAAATAGCAAAAACTTCAGAAGGAAAATTGGAGAACACTTCTTCGATGTACCTGCTGTTTTCAAACAATTGTTGTTGAAATATCAATTCACCTTATGATCAGTGTGTACGTCTTTTCAGCGAGGAATTTGTCCTTGTATTGTTCAACAACTTTGTTAAACAGTTGAAGATCACCAGTTCGAACAGCTACAACAATAAGCAATTTGATAATACAAATACCAAATAAAACAAAAGCAAAATACATATGAACTAGACATCAAATATAATATTGCTTATGCATATCACAGCATTAGATCATCGATGTTTAAAGGTTTGATCCAATTGTCAAACTAACTGCTTTAGAAGTCAATAACCAAAACCAAAATGTAGGTTATTAATGTGCAGTGGAGTGGAAGTAAAGGATATGTATCTAATTATACAACCAGTGCACCAGGCCTCAGTACCAATTTGATAGAACAAAATAATTTCTCAGATACAGTGACACACAAACCTTGAGTTAATTGAAAGTAAGGAGCAAGTGTTTTCTTAAGGATTGCCTCGCGGAATGTTTTTCGATCCGGGATTTCTCCAAGTAGTAATTGCACAACAATAGCCAATCGATGTACCTAGAAATGGATAGGATTTATTTATATCTTTGTTTATCATGCATAAATAAATAACACATACAACCAAAACTGTCGTAGCTCTTGTAAACATTATTCAACTTACGGATAAATAAATATAACTGATTTGTTTTACATATTGGTCCATTTTGCCCTTTTGAGGTAGAGCTTCCATATTGCGGGGAGATGCAACGATTTCATTAGCTAATAGCAGAGGTTATTGCTAACATTAAGAATATACATACATGTTGCTTGAATCCAACTGCTCGTTGTTGTGGTGCCTTGCGTATGGCATTCATTAAATGCTTATGTGCCTCTGAATAGTCTAATTGGATAGCTTTGATTAAACCTAGACAACAGAACATTTATTGAAATTTAGAATATTTTTCTGTCAATAATACTTGCTTGTGTGACATAATTGAGGTTGTAGATACCCCCAGGAAACTTTTGACAGATATGGTTCTCAAATGTAATCATTTTCTGTCCAGCAAAGGAGTAAGTCAACATAGAGCCAGAGGTAAGAGCCCATGGGGCATGGGACAATGCAAAATATCGACAAAGATGAAAACCATTGCATGGATTAATTTGATTAATGTTTAGTGAACGAATAATTTGGGGAAATCTATTGGGAGTAGACTTGATTAAGATAAGAGGTAGCATTATCTGAAAATCCATTCAGAGGTTAAAAACGAAAAATAAAAAATTGTATTGTACCCATCTTTATAAAAAGTTAAAATAAATTGAAAAGTGTCCTAAACGAGCATTTTGAGTTGTAAGTAGCTATTGTAAATATGCAATATGTAAATATGTAAATATGCAATGGAAATTGAAGTTTAATCCATTGCAAAGCTGTTCAACAAGAACAACAATGTCACAAAACATACCTAAGTAATACAGAAATCTTGCAAATTCATTATTGGAAGATGATTCAGGAAATGTTGATTTCGAAACAAGTTTATCCGCCTGTTGAATAAATAAAACGGATGTTATCATATCACTGTTGATTATTTAGTGACGCAATTTGAGAAGTAAGGTTATGAAATAGAATGACATAGACTAACAGCCAGAATATAAAGTTATCTACAAATGATAGGAGAAATACATCCAATTACCTGGTCGTATAAATTGTAATGTAAATAGTTTCTCAACAATAAGTTCAACAGAGTAGCCTGGAAGAGAATACAACAATAATAATAATAATAATATTAAATTTATATAGCGCCTATATCAGTTTGCTCTAGGCGCTTTACAAGATCTAAA
>JANVCG010032783.1:0-24110 GCA_025505365.1 Haliclystus inabai
AAACACTTGACGGAAAAGGTGTTACTATTAAAAAGTTTCAACTTTAAAGGCCTCTTGCTCTAAATTTAGGAACATCATAATTAAGAAAAGTAGTTTAAAAGAGTCCTATGAACACGGACATTATTGCAGTATAAAATTGAATTGCTTTGCGCCGCGTTTTTCTCACGCAGAGCTAAAAAAGTGCTGTTGTACGACTTAATTCACGGTCAGGCTCTCTTGCGTGAAAATATTTCGTTACTGACCCAGTTCAAAATCTACGACATCGAAATCTTCGAAAATGCCATGTTTGAGCTGATTTTCCGATAGGTCGTAGGAGTCGCGCTATGCAAAAATCCAACAGAAACATGTACGGATAGAAAAATGAGTTCTATTCAAATCCGTCATAACCCTATAGCCGAGATATACACTTTAAGAATTATATACTGTGACCAATCATCAGATTTGAGCATTTCTACTAAGGCAACATGGTCACTCAGAGCAATTTTTAAAAGATCAGACGTTTATACACAGACAATAAAACTACGCCAATCCATACAAAATTAAAGAAGATCTCCAATCACGGAGATTTGCCTACGATGCTCTGCACTTCAAATAAAGATCAAGGGAAGCAAGGATGATATTGAATTCTCAACTCGGAATTTCTTACCTTGAAAATCCTTCACTTGTTATTCGTCGAGAAGCAATGAAAGACTTGTCCTTAAATTGAAACTCTTCTGTGTTTATACTGTCGAAATTCTATTAGCTAGTCACACCTCATTTCTTGCCTGTTGTAATTAACAAAGAAAAAGAAGAATGTGTTTACTTGATTGAAACGTGTAGACAGGAAGATGTTCAGCAATATACTAAACAAATGACGCGTCTGGAAATGGCAAAAAGTATTTAATTGCTAAACTTTTCATCCACTATTCATTGGCGGTTTTCGTTTGAGATGAAAGATCCAATAACCCATCTAATTTTTTATGTGGAAAAGTTTTGAAGAAGAGTGAAGGTTATTGATTAATGTATAAGGGCTACGCACGTTCAATATTAAAACTCTCTTCGTTTTACTAGACTTGATGGTCGTGAGTGGTGGCCATTATTCTGCCGAAAAGCATGCTAAAAAAAAATTAAGTTGTCAAAATCAAACATGTTTATCGGACTGGAACCTATACAGGAAGAAGTTCAACAATATGTTGAGTAAATAACGCGTTCAAAAGTAGTAAAAATTATTTGATCACAAACCTCTCAATCATTTATTCATCAACATTTCACTCTACGTAGAATGACCTATGGAATAACCCACTTCTCAACCTTCGAAGATTTGATAATATCTTGGAAACCAATTGGAGAAAATAGATACCTGTGAAGCAATGCGCACGTTCGATAAAAAAAGATTCTCTGTTTTCAGACTAAATGGTCATGGGTGGTGATCATTATTCTACAAAGAATCATTATAAAAAGAATTGAAGTTTTTAAAATCTTTTCTTCTAGATCCGTGATTAAATCGATGACTTTGTCAGACGAGCGTTAACGTACGTCTATACCTGTTTAGATACGAGTTCCGTATCTTGTAACTCTTATAATTTCAAATATGAAGTATACACCTGATGTGCATGCAAGCATGTTAGTCCGGGAGCTAAGGAAGTAAAACGGCAGGTTTATCCGGGCAGCTTGAGATTCACACAGTAATGTTCAGAATAATGTACTCAACGCTAAACTAATACTTGGCACAGTCAAATTTACTTGTAGCCTTCACCTAAGTTGTAAAATGCCCTCGCTACTCCATCGCTAATTCACTTCCTAACCAACTGATCACGCCATTATATTTCTCATGTTGAGGATACGGAAATGAGGAGGTAATTTTACGAAAAAGAAGTTCGATCAAGAGAGCCATTATCGGCTTTGTAACAAAGAGACATTTTTTGTTTTGTGAATCAAATGGAATTCGAATAGTAGACTACTTGTGCAGATCCGTTCATTTATTGAACATGACCCACAATCAATTTTAAAATTGAGTTTACATCAAACGTTGGGGAGATTTTACTGTTTCAACTCGAGCTACTTCTGCATTCTCAATCAGCTTGTTGTGCACAAGGTAAATTGTATTACTGACCTGACCAACTGGTTTAATCACATTCAAAATGTAAAAATAAAATGTTTGACATTGAATTAACCTCTTTTCGTTCTAATTACGATGGGCAGTTTCCTTGATCTTGGGGTTGGCCTAAAATAATGTGGTGCTCACTCCAAGCAAATCACGATTTGAGTTGAAACCAAGTTGAAAATTCGTTAAAAAAGATAACCCCAGACTGGTTGCCTTCAGTGCTAATTCACAATTATTAAGAATCCTCACAAATTCACCCATGTTTCTACCTGTTTTCGTACGGCTTCTTAATTTGTATTTTCTGCATTAGAGACACTTATACATCTATCTATTGCTTTGTTGATAAATTACTACCATATCTTGGATGATCACCAAAAGACACCAAATTCTAACTTTCATTCATAAAAACGGCGAAAATGAGAAAGATGCTTTTTTTCTTTGTCGTGATTTAAGATTCGCTAGCAACACATTGAATTTGGAAGTAGATTAAGAAAAATACAGCGATTAATTTGAATTGCAGAAGTGTAATTTATAAAAACATGAATATTAATAACAAATATCAGAGTTTTGTCACCGTTTGATAATAAGTCATTGATGCAAGCAATACACTTCAAAAGTACAACTTTTCTGTTACTTTCCATACATTAGAAATGTAAGTTACACAATTACTTGCCATACAAAGTATAATTTCGACGTCGACGACGACGACTCCACCAAGGTTTAGCATCACTTTGTTCAGCTGGAATTACAAACAGAAAATTGAATTAGTAAATATCATCAACTATATTCGGCTTAGAAGGGAATAAAATGAAATTAAGCTATACAAAATGTTACTGTAGCAATTATTTGCATTTAATAGATGCCTTAAAAACTTTCCATTCCATTGCTGAGAAAGAAGTGCATTATAGATCCTAAATGATTGAGTACATGGAGGAATCAACAAAATCTGTAACAATCAGTTGTATGAGACTTGAATCTTAAAATGTTTTCGATTTGTATTGTCTCGTTAATTAAAATACACAGCAGTTACGATTACATAGTAAAATTTTTCCACAGTTAAAGAACAAACAAAAGATGTATATCCAAGTCGTCCTACTTATTTTCCTGCGTATAAAACGTAAATGTTGACTGACAGACACTCGAGTAAATAGAACAATATATCAAGAATATTGAAAGGAACTACTTCACTCGAGCTACTGCCTGCCTGTTGTAAACTGTTGGAACTGAAATTATCTCTATACATACTTGCATGTCTTTCACTATCAATCTCGTCTTGATCTTCAGCTACAAGAATAAAATGAAAGCGAATTATTGCCGATCGCAAACGAGTTAATTGCATCATACTATACAATGGTATTAATAATACTGTCAGTACACTGATTGCCTTGTACTGATATCTACTGTTGTGATAATCCATTATATTAATTTTGAAAAGTACAAGCTACATAGCACTACATTATCAAGATTTGTATTACAGTCAAAAGCTAGCCTCACCAATCATTATCAATTTTTGTTGAGCAGTTAGATGTCACGTTACCTAAAAGCTTTAAAGACTTTAAAATGACCATCACTTTTAGTCTTTTTTTTATTATCATGGATAAGGATGATATAGTTGATTTTTGGACACAATCTCATGAAATCAAGCTTGAAATCTAGTCCAATATCTAAGACACATTGCAACAATCCTGCATGCCGGCGATTTTAGAATGCCTAAATTGTCAGAAACGTAATCTATGGAATTGTCGTTTAGGCGGCGTTTGGATATGGATCATGCCTACTAGTAATTCAACTCTACATAGGGTGTGCTAATTTTAAAATGTTATCAATGTACCCTTAAATCAAACAAATTTAAAATACATTAGCATAATTTTGTATTGTTTTACCTAATTCTTCAGCAGCATCATCGTTATCTTCATCCTCATCTTCATTATATCTGCTTCCTGGAACAGTAAATAATCAAGAGAACTTCTTAGTAAAGAATCAGATACCAATAATAACAGAAAACTGCTGAAAGCGATAAAGCTACATGACCATATAAATTACATTGCTCTAAATGAGGATATCCCCTTACTGGAAGTCGCAAATAATTTGAATTCAACTAACAATTCATTGAAATGAAAATGATTGTGATGCGTCTTCATGTTGATTATTCATCACACGAAAGATATAACTCACTTGCAAAGGAAATTGAGACTACTCCCAAGAGCATCAATGCCAAAATTGCGAACTTCATCTGCAAAAAGACAGCAACAACCCATCATTTAAGAATGTTACAAACTTTGGAATGTTAGCAATAGTACAAAAACCATGATGATGATATATGGAAGGAAAATTCATAGTGGGCATTTATAAGGAGACTTGGCATCCCCTTAGGCACTTTCTGCAAGAATCTGTTGAAATTCCAAGGTATCCCCAGATTATTCGTCATTAATTAATGTAGACCTACCACAACCAAGAATAGTTCCGGAGTCAGAATACGGAGAAGCAGATTTATAAAAGTAGCAGAAAATTGACCTGAGTGATTTCTCTTTTTTCATGACTTCAAAGTTTGAGCTGGATTGCTCATAATGTTTTAAACAGCAGAATTTCTATACACAAAAAATAAAACCTATGCCAATTCATGAAAAATAAAGAAAATGTTTAATGTTCTGCTATTCTTTTCTACTTCACATAAACATTGAGGGAAGGAAAATCATAAATGAGATTTCAATTTTGAATTTCTTACCTTGATATCTTTCAATTCTCACCATTCGAGAATCAACGAAAGACTAATTATTCAATTGGAACTGTTCTGCATTTATACTGTCAGTATACTAGTACCACGCAATTGCTTTCCTATTGTAACTAACAAAGACATGAGGATAACGTGTTCATTTGATTGGAACGTAAACAGGAAGAATTTCAACTACACATCGCGCTATACATTGAACAAAAGACGCGTCTGGAAGTAGTAAAAAGTATTTGATTGCTAACTTGTTCATTGTTTATTCATCAGTGGTTCTCATTTGGTATTGTAGACCTATGTCATATCACTTTTTTCAACCAGAAAAGTTAAAAAAACATCTTTGGTATCAATCGAAGAAATTGTGAAGCAATTCACCCATTCAATCCCAAAAGATTTTTTAGTTTCATGACTGTATTGTCATTGTCGATGGCCATTATTCGGAAGAAAGGCATTGTGAAAAGAATTAAAGTTTTCAAACTCGATTGTTCTACTTGTATGATTATATCAATGTGCTTTGTCAGACAGGCTTCAAGGGCATTCAAATGCTTGACATGGCTCCGTATTATATAACTCTCATAATTTCAAGTATGAAATTCAATTCTTACATGCAGAATGCTTGTACGTATGAATGTACATGGGTATATGTACTAGTCAATCACACCCACTACGTTCGGGTCTTTCTAATCAGAAAAGTTTAGGTAATCAATCTATTTGTAACCAGTTAAGGATCATATCGAAGGAAGGCTGCCATTTTCAACAATACACATCGTAGAAGCTGTAGGAAAGCAAGTGAAAACAAGGGCGTAATCAGAATTATTAATGATTGCTGCTAATGGATTTCGAAGGCACGTAGCTAGTTTGGGTTCCCAAGCTCAGACTGTGAAGCTCCTTGCATTTTAATTAAATATAAAGTCTTCCTGTATCAGAGTGCATAATAACAAATAATAGCCATTATTCTGAAGGAAGTAATTTTTAAAGTCTTTGAACTGTTCATAAGAATCTATTCTAAACACATGTGTGATTGATTAACGCAGTTTGTTTTGTCAGCCGTGTCGTACATTTTCCTGTTTTGCATGTCTGCACGAAATCAAAATCATCCTCAAAACAGTATAATAGGCTAAAGGTAACGATACAAATAATCTAATCTTATTTGATATCATTCAAGTTTACTCGTATTGACATTACTACTTTAAAGAATGATCTTCAAAATTATGTTTGCCATAATTATCTAAAAGCTTGTTTGAAGGAATCTCCCTTATGCTATAAATATCGTTCGGGTACTTACATTGTTCATTTAAATATAGGCTATCTTTTACTTCTTTTTTGTATTAATTTTATTTGGCAGCTAAAATTCATGTTTTAAGCTGAAAAACAAAGCAAATCGAAAATACAAATTTTCACAGTTTGGCTGTGATAATAAAGCCATGAAATGACCTAGCAAAATGGGCTTCCTTTGTTCTCTTTTGAATGATTCCAATGAAGTAATTAATCGAATGAATGAATAGCAGTTCAAAAAGCTGCATGATTTTGAAAATGTTTATGTGCTGTTTCACCAGCTCCATTCAACTTATGTTCAAGGACATAAGAACTAATGTATCAACAAATATTGAACTTAATTTTTGCCATTTTGTTCTCATTTACACGTATTTGATTTGCAGCAATAGGATATCACTAGATTAGAATTTGGAACTTAACGATTTACCACAATCAAATTGTCTCTTGCATCGAAACATAAATGATCTCAACAACATTAAAAACTCTTGCAGAATTATAAAATCATGCAAAAGTAGTACAAGAAAAAGCCGAAGGACAGACACGCTAGTGACATATGTTCCTAGCCTCGTATCTGAATTTGACTGAATGTAAACGAATTTGCATTGTGCAGGAAAATAGGTATGCTCCGTTGCCTACACTCTTTAATTGTATCTAATTCATTCTTGCACAATTCTTTTTGACTTTATCATCGGCATAGAATTATTGCTGCAGCTATAATACATTTGACAGCATTTCTTAAGCAATACAGCTTAAAAGTCATTCGACCGCATCTAAATCAATAGAATGCTGCTGCTTTCAAAACATTTCCCGCATTCACAATAGTGGGGGCTAATAATCATATGATCGCATCTAAATTTACGATCTCTGCAGCTAATTAATAATTCAGCGCATTTATTGATGATTGCAGATGAAAATCTTCCAGCCCCATCTAAATTTACTTATTATGCTTTGAACGTAAAGACAACTAGCAGGGTCGTTTTCTAAACCACAGCTATCATTCAGCATGCGTTCGAGTATAAATTGTTCAAATATTAGTTTGGGTAGCACAGGAACATTCAACTTCGTCAGAATAGAGCATCAGTTAAGATAGGTGCCACCTCAAATATTTGCTAGGCAGATCGAGGAATAAACTGGATTCTACGACTTTCTAGGCTAGATTGGGATGAAATTACAAATATTTTTGCTAGACGACTACTCAGCGTGAACAATTTAATATAATAGATTACTATCGTGTAATCGTGCAATTACTTTAAAATAATACCATAGAATATTACGTAGAATAAAATGTCGAATATTGTAAGAACAAATAAATGCAGAAACACAAGAAAGAGGAAAAATCGAAAGAGATCGTACTATAATAATAAATAATGAAAATTATGAGATTGGAAAAGGATACATTATTACGAGAAAAACAAGTGAATTGTTACTGTGCAACTAGAGCAGCGCGGGACCATGAGGGGTGTCCTCTCTTCCTCTTCCGACCAAGAGGCAGGGCTTTTGCCTCTGGGGGAACGTCACACCCTTCACACTGGTAGCATATGGCAATCCCAAGTGAGTGCTTGCAAATGAATTGCTTCACACCAATTGGGCAGGTGCATCTAGCAGTTTACCATTCAGCCATTTTCATTGATATGCACCATATTGAAGATGGACAGTCCTTGAGGTCAACAAAAGTACCCTATGTGCAGTCCCCCATCTGCAATTTGTAGCTGTCACATCTTCCTGGGATAACTCCATATTATTTGTGCTAATTGCTGCCACATAAAACTTTGTAATACCCCATTGATCAATAGCGTCTTGACGGATGGCAGATCTTGATTTCACCCACTGGTATCGGCAGTCCAATCCTTCAAAGTTTTAGTAGGCTTCAAAACGAAACGCTTATGGGTAACTTCGATAGGACACCTCTCTTTCGACCATCGCTTTACAATTTCATTAAGAAATTTAGAAACTGCATCACTGGCAAGTGCTCCCTGAAGGTTCATTCTCTCTTGAGAACTCCGTTAGTTGCCTATACCGCATTGTTTGTGATGCGGTTTGTGATGTGACACACCAGGCAAGTACCCTTCGTACAAGTTGGACACTTTACAAGCCATTGGTCTTTAAAATAGGCCAAGAATTCTGTAATGTTCTGTCTAGGCAACTCACCCCATGCACTTCTGTAGGAACAGAACAGACGCTTTGGAAAATATTTCTTGACTGTTGGACAGCTGAATTAAGTCTATGTCCTTTCAAATGCTTTGTCTGGTTCACTATCAAGAATCCTAAACTTCTTGTTTTTTTCCGGTGGCGGTTATCATGTGGAACCAGCACGTGACTCTCTTGGGTTCACCTAATACTTGTCTAAAATGTAGTAAAATAGACTAGAAATAAGAAAAGCATTGACATGATAACCAATACTGATATAACATTGATAAAATAATATTGATAAAACAATATTGATGAAACATGTACATTTTACCGGTTCTGGATATATGCCTGTGAAGAGGACCGTGCAGTGACCCTTAGGTTGGTTTGGTAGGTAGATTTGGTAGGTAATAGCTTATGTGATCTAGGCATTTCTAATAGGAATGTCGACAATATCCGCATAGATCATGTAATGAAAGAGTGCCAATAGCACTATGTCTGTAATAATAAATATCTTGTATATATAGATACATGGTAAACGAAACAGAGACTCGTGACGTTCTCTCGTATGTGGGAAATGATAGAGTAAACTTCAAAAGGAACATGTTCAATAACAATTACTTACATCACTAAATTCAGAATAAAAAAGTAGATACATCGATGCTCTGTACCCCGTCTCTGACCGCCACTTTGCTTGGTTGCAACGATAAAATATTTTCACTCCAACGATCGTTGTTCTGCTTTGGGCTTTGGACTTCGATGGGTTTCTGTGCCTCTGCTTTAAAGCTAAACCTTTTCTTATGCTCCCAGCATTTCCCTTCTCTTCGTGTCGAACGCACATGAATGTCACCATCGTCGTTATCTATAGAATCTTTGGATGAAGAATAACCTTGCACTAAGAAAGCCATGGTGGAAAGGAATGTGCCGTACCCATTCACGAGTAAGATATGATGGAGAGAAAGCGCAGGGAAATCAGCCAATGAAAAACAGATATTACTATGAATGGATAAGTTGAAAATTATAAATAACCAAGGGTACATTAAGAAGAACAATGAAGTGAGCTGTCCGTTACGGAAAGACAAACGATTTGGCTTGATTTCGTTACATTTCATACATTGCAATTCCAAACGGCTGTAGGTAAAAACTGAAAGTTACTGGCAGTAAATAGGAGTTATTTGCTATAAATCGACGAATTAGCTAGCCTTCTACTCAAATTCAGAAGATTACTAATTAGATGTGATAAAATGATATTTTTAGATGCGGTAACATGTTAGTCATGGCGGCGAAGTGAGTTTATCGATGCGCTAACAATGAAATTAGCTGCTGGTAAATGTAATTTTAGCTGCAGACAATTAGCTGCATATTAACGATGTCATAGCTGCGGAAAACGAGATAAATAGATGAAAATCATTAGATGCGATTCATGGCATTCTTAGCTGTGGCAAAAATAATAAGTTTTAAATATCGTAAGATGATGTCATAAGCTGCAAGCTAATAATGTGCATGTTTGCAGGGCTATACAATTCCAACATGATCTTTTGAAACTGCGTAACATGTAAAGCCAATAGACCCTAATATCGAAATTATATCCCTCCGTTCATATCGTTTTGATGGGGCTTTGACGCATTTAAACTATTTATGTTGTTAATTCCCTCCACTTTCCTCACAGATAGATCGGAATTATTATAGTTGTGCCTAGCAAATTTACATTGCTGTTATGTGAGTGGCTGTTGTTGACTGAGCATTGAACTTGTGCTCTGACGTCATAGCACTTCAACGCAAATGACACTAAAACGTAAAGCAGCTATAGGGATAGAATTTTACATCGAAAATCGCTCCTGTTTAGCCTTTATGTATAGTTTTTATGGTTAAGATTTTTCCGCCTTGTAAAATTGTTCCTGTCTTAATCACTGTCTTTTGTATTTTAATTATTTGGACTTTAGCATTGACGTAATTAGAATTTAGCATAAATATAGAGTAATTTGCTAGTTTAAAGGAAGTTCAGGGTAGCAAGAACACAAAGAAGTCAACAAGAAGAATTTTATATTATTAATTGTTATAGTTTTGATTATCGTTGGAATATACGTATTGGACATAAAATTAGTTGTCTTGGTTGGGTCTTGTCTTGACTCCTGGAGCAATAATTTTGGCTTCGTTAGCAAATTGGAAGTGGATGAGTTCGTTCTATGTTCAAGTTGAATATTGTCTAGTTGATAGGCACACTAGAGAAACTTGACGCTTTTGAATCTCTACAGTTTGCCCATAAAGTTTAGCGAAGTGTATATCTAGGAGTGCGAGACCCTCCACAGTGTCCGAGTCCGCAGTATTTGTATAAGCTGCTGCATTGATACACGCAAAATTTGAGAATCGGTAAACTGACCATTTGCACATATTTTAGTAGAGGTTTGAATAGAAAGAAAATACTACGTTTTTTGTAAAAAGATCTATCAAGGTTATGCGTGGAGTAAAGGGAGCCTGGATCTACTTTCAATAACTTTGGCAATAAGTAAGTAGTTTCTGTTTGATCAAGTTAAAGATGGCAGTGGAAGAGAAGAAAGATGGGGCTCGAAAGCTCTTAGGCTATAGGGAAATACAGATGAAAAATAAGGCAAATCTATGGTTTCAAGGTTCCTTGAGATCTTGTGCATACTGTGATGTACGACATGGACAAAAAAAGACTTGCTGCAATAGCATCCTTCAGAAGATAAATAAAACGAAAGGTCATTTTCTAACAAAATGAATGAACTGGGTACACCCGTTTGATGGCCATGATAATCCATAAGACAATAATGGGATAACACAGTAGCTTTCCGCTACCACAGCATATGGATGCCTTGACACAGCTCGTCGTGAACATTAAATTCTGTAGTTGTTAAGGTCGAAGTTTGAAAGAAATGGTGACGCGCATTTCCTAGTAAGATCCTACTATATAAATAGCGAAAAATTACAGACTTCGAATAGTATTTGGATATCCAGTGGAGAAATACCAAAATAGCTTAATTATAGCATACCATACGGCACCATAATTTGACATACTGCAGCATTATTGCGTACAAACACGATCGTCGTATTTCTTACATACTCGCAGCAGTTTTACAAATCAACTTTTTTGCAAGTGTGAGACTTGTTCCCATTGATTTTATGAGATCTTTGTAAGGTCTTAGAATTGCTTTATTTTGGTTTTTTTACTTTACAATTAAGTTGGTTAAGATGACCAGTTTCAGTGGCAACATTGCAAGAAATAGCAAACCTGTCAGGCGTGTTGGGATTAAGTGACGATTAATTAAGTTCAGAATTTAGGAACGCTGCTAAAAGCATTTTTAAAGCATGCAGAATAATTGCTAGCCAATCAGGCTTCTGATGCATACATACTGCACATAAATAGTAATTTGAAATGATTGCTTATAAAATATTCAGATGTTTCGGTTAAATCAAGCTGAGAAATTGTGATATAGTATCTATAATGTATCTTTCTTGTATATTTCAATACATGAAAACAATTTTGATCAACAATTGTAAAAATATAACAATTGTATTTTATCCAACTTTATAATTTTGAGTGTAGTTATAAACTATTTGATTAAAATTATAACAAATTTCTAATGAAGGATTACAAATAATACTGGATTGTATTGAAATGACAATTGTAATCTAAATCTACATCTTTTCATTTATATTCTCTAACTTTAAGCTATCACAATGCTTATTGCAGATATGTTGATCTTCGAACTGTTTACTGGCTAGCGTATTCAAATCAGCGCTTGTAAAAAGCTATTCGTTATGTTGATTCAATTTTACAGATGCTATCTGTCAATCATATTGTGTTCACATACTTTAATGTCTAGAAACTATTATTTGTCCATAAAGTGTATCAAAAATAAAATTAGCAATTTATTCTGCTTTCTCTACTATTTTCGAATGGTTTTCTACTTCATTAAATATAGTATCATCATTGTTGATAAGTTTTGAATTCACTGGGTACAAATTCTCCTATTGTGTACAACTCCTTGCCACACCCCTCTAATAAAATTTTTTATTGAATTCAGCTGTGATCGAAGTCTTTTGGCATCATGTTTAGCGAGGGAATGCATTGTTAGACTTTTCTAGTGTGCTGCTCTACCGTTTGATTAGTCATAGATATCTGCTTCATCTGCTCTAGACTTTCATTTTTTCAAAACCCAAGTTCATAAAGCTTCACCAAGTTTTCGATCAGTTAGCTCTTGGTTTTATTGAAGTGGGCCAGGTCATTGTATCTATCCCGCGTTCTTCAACTTCATCATAAACCAAGCTCGCTTTATTTGCTTGCCAAGGTTCAAAGTTTGGATTATTGACATACTGTACATACTCATCAGAATGTCCGGTCTGTATCTTCGGAATGGGATGGAATAGTGTTTCTCCTTTTCAGCCGTTGTGTCACTAATGTAATTTCTGAAGTCTCCTGGATATCTTATAGGAATTATTTGGAGTTACATGACTGACTTGGCCCAGTCATCAGTATGATGAATCGCGTATGTGAAAATCAAGGATCGGGTATCTGCAATACGCTAGAACGTGAAGGTTTTTCTCTTCAACAAGAACATCACATTCATATCCTGAATCAAGCCTGGGATTGTTTTGGAAATAATCAAGCCATGCTCTTTTTAAAACATCTAACGAGGCTTCTTCGCTGTAGGATTTCAACCAATGTAGTGACGTACAAATTTTTTAAGACCAATCCTTGTGTATTTTTGAGTGTTCTACTTACATTTGCACTGAGTCTCTGTACCGTGACGTCCTCTTCTCCAAACTTGATAGCTACTGCATCTTATCTTGCTGGTACTCCAATGCACTTATTTTCCATCATCAATTGAAATTTTTCAGTTTTCTTGATTGCCTGTCGTGGCTTCCTTTCAAGGGATGACTTGATAGATTGAAGGGCCTCGTTCTCAATTTTTAGTCTCAGTGAACTCATGAACAATCTAATACTAAGAATAGATGCCTAGACGTTGGACCTCTGGTGCTAAACCTGCTGGAAATATTTAGATGAATCAATTGAAAACAGAAATTTTTCTGTCAGACGCTAGCTATTGTGAATAAACTTATAGCATTTCTTTAAAATATAGGACTAAGAGATAAGAGATGCAAAGCGGAATTTTTACTCTTTCACAAATGTATTACATTTACGGCTAGACCACTCCGCACCTAATAAAGTTTATCAGACTATTCCTAGAGAGAAAAGACAAAAGAAATCCAAATTGTATTTTACTCTTTTTAGCTTTGAAACTGGTAAATGTGGCGCTTACCATAGAAGTCCTTTTTTTTAGGTGATATGGGGCAAACTGTTACAAGTACTCATTAAAAAAATTTTATCATCTCTTATTTTTTTAAGCGGATCCTAGAAGAGTATAAAAGATCGTTCCAAAGAGAACATATGGAAAATACTACAAAATTCATTTTAATAAATAAAAGACATTTGTGAAGAAAGAGTCAATCCGGCACGAAGAAAAATCTAGAAGTTTTTTCCTGAGAGAACAGACGCAGAATATTACAACTCTATGTTATCGTTTTAGAGGATTTTTGACTAATCCATGTGTTAGCTACCCCCGTTCAATCAGGCTGCTGTTGAAACACACAGGAGAATTTCAAATGCGTAAAAGCCCTCAAAACGGCATGAGTGGAGAGATAATTTCGACATTAGGGCCTTTCAACTTTACATATTACATTATATGCCACGAGCTTGAAACATCATCTTGCCATGACAAAGAAACTCAATATATTTGTTTAAGCATCAATTTGGTGAAATTGAAGCTTGTATATATGAAACACAGTGGTTGATTTACAGCGAAATGATCTCAGCACCTGTCTCTCGCAAACTCGTTTTCATCCATTCATAGTCAGATACTATGCTGAAGACAATGTCACAAGCTTGCTGGTCTATGGCCACAATGGGCAATAGGAAAAATAAAATTGAATTAAAAACAAAGTAAATTTATTTCTATTAATTTTTGTTCAAGATTCAATTTCAACTTTAAAATCGTAAAAACAGATATAAAACATTCAAAATATGAATGAAAAAATAAAAGTTAAGATAAAATAAAGCACAAAATGGAATATACGCAATTTTACCATGGAAGCTATGGGCTACAAGACAGACCAATTTCTGATTAATTTAAAAATATAAGAGCTGAAAATTAATCGCAAAAAAGATGATTTTTGTCAAACATTCATTTTACCTCCAACTTCCATGCAACGAATGTCAGCTCCATATGTTTGATGGCTCCCAGTGCTGTCATGAGATAACTTTATATACATAGATGTTTTCGTATTCAGGCATTGTCAATTAAATTACATGATTTTTTCTGTGATAAATAGTTTTATAGCAATGAGATTGATATAATGAATCTTTCTGCAAAACTTCAACGGCTATATTTCAACTGCCAAATGAAATTAATCTGAGCTCTTACACTGCTATTTTAACCACGGCGTCAGCGAAGGTAACAGTGATTACCAAATGTCATGCTTGATCTGAACGTCAGACCACGGACGTGCTTATTGTAAAAAGAGATTAATCTTGGAAAATATTGTTTGTTTCACGATTATGGTTGAGGCGGGTGAGATTGGACAAATTTACATAATAGGTGGTTGGTTTGCAGTTTACAAACTGCTCAAATCAATGGGCTGATTTTTATTGTTCCACTGAAGGCCATATAATTTACATTACTTGTTATTCGTTAGCGCTAGAAGCCACAGCAATCATGTCCCTGAAACTCCATGCTTTTGATTGTGTACGTCTATCTTCTTTGCATAATAAGTAGTTCCTTTGATGATCAACAACGCCCCAATCAATTGCTATTATTTCGAAGATTTCATCATATACAAGCTGAAACTCATTTACATAAGAGGTTTTTCACTTATAGATGACCCTTGCTCAAAGTAGATCACAGTCTAGATAACGACAGATGATAAAATGCAAAACAATTACGTGCACATAATTACAGTCAAGCTTGTCGTGGGAATCGGTAACTTTACATTGGCATTGTCATGATTCAGAAATACTACCACGCCATTATCAAGATAATTTCATATTGTTCAACAGCTCCTTTTAAAAAATCCTGAAGCCACCCCTGGTGAATACTATTTAGTCAGGAATGAAAATAACTGGAAAAGAAACGTGCTTGGTGAGCAATATTTGGTGTCGAAAAAGAGGAGCAAAAACACGCAGCAAAGTTATCCGCTGCACCTCATCAAGCGCCGACAAAATAGGTGAGAAAAAATAGCTCATGCAGTAGAAGAGCAATTTTCCTACACAATCATGTAAAACAATCGTATGGAATACGAATAACCAAGGAGGGGTTTCACAAAAATCGAACATGCTTAGAAGACAGTTTCGAGTGTAGTGATGTGCCAAATGCCACACAGAGAAGCTACGAAAAGGTGACAGACGGATGGAGGGAAAGGACGACGCACTAGGCAATTTATTATTATTGATTCGAAATCGAGATGTCAACCCACATTAGAACAGACATAATACAGTTAATTATTCACATGACACAATACTCAAAATCACATACTTCTACTGCCTTTGATTTATAGCTCGAATTGATTTTCACACTAGTTTTACATAGTATGTAGCCCATAGACTTTGTGTGAATATTAATATGATAGTTTCAGGTGCGTTTGCCCAACCACACCAACATATAATACGCCCAAATCAAAATGGGTTTTAATTCAACGATTATTCTACGCATGTGAACAGTCATAACCTGAATCCTCATTTTCGTATAAAATTTTATAGGCTAATTTACGTCAATTACTTTCTATATAACATTTAGAGTTTCACACCATCTCTTGATCAGCCAGATATGTATGAATAGAGCAAGCTGTTTCCGGAGAATTTTGTAGTTGCTTGTATGTTCCTCAGTTGGATAGGAATATGGACTTCTTGATTGAAGTGCACCGAGATTCTCGGATTCAGTTCCATTCTGTGGATGAGTGGTAATACCAGTCGAAACACAATAAGCTTTGCCATGATGTTTCCTATATTCTTTAGTTCCATAAATCTGCGTGAATGATCTTCATGCGTGAAAATCACAATCTACTCAACTCGAAAATCAATATGTAGTTTTCCTGATAAATTTATCCTCTCACAGAATATCACCATTCAGACAACAAACATGAAATCCTAATTTCCATTCACAAAAAATTCTTACATAAAAAAAGTTTTCACATATATCATTATAAACTTGTGGAATAGATATCTTCATCTGTTGTATGGCCCCTTCTTATGTGTTATTTAAATGTAGTTTAAAATTGAGCATAAATCATTTATGCAAGCAATATGTTGAAAAGGTCAACTGTTCTACAAATTATTCAATTGACTACGACAACGACGACGAGCCACTCATGGTTTAGCATCATGCTCTTTACCTGAAATTACAAACAAAAATTGAATGAGTGAATATCACCACCTATTGTTGGTTTATAACAGTAAATAATGGACAGAAATCCTACAGAATTTCCTTCGTAGCAATTATTTTCTTCTTATAGAATACATCAGAGATGAGATGTGATTCAATCTTGCAATTTGACTGACTTGTGACGCTATCTCACGATCGAGTACTGTTTACTCTGCAAGAGCGATACCATAGCTCTGTGCTAGAAGCTGCTCTTGGAAATTTTTGGCTGGTGATTCATGATATGAATTTGAATATTAATGTAGTGTTGTAAAATAAGAACTACCAGTTGTTTCCCCTCAACTTTACAATGCAGGAACAAAATAAGCTAAGCTACTTTGCCCTTATGTAACACCATGTTCATGCTACATTAAGAGCAAAAGGCCTTTAAAGTTGGAACTTTTCAATAGTAGCTCCTTTCCTGCTTAGTGTTTAATTAATCAGTTAGCACTTCGTCAAGACTTTTTTCGTAGTTACGTAACACCCTTGGAAATCCAACAGATACGGGATTGAATGACGACAGAAATAAGAGCAGTTAGATGTGTTGCTTATGGCAACTTGAACACAGATCGTACATCTGATATGTATACCCTTTCTTCTTGTATGATAATTTCAAGTAGAATGGAAGAATTCACTTGACAGATCTATTTCTGTCGTCATTCATCCACATGTCTGGTCAATCTCAGGGGGATGGGTGTAGCAACGAAGTAGTTCATGACGATATGCTAGCCAATTAAACACTATAGCCCGTGTGCAGGCCTAAATTGTTTGTTCCTTGTTGCTAAGGTCTGCACATAGGAGTGCATTTTCTTGCTCCGGCTGTAAGTGTCGAAAACACAGTTGAGAGCCGATCTTGGGTCGCATCAACTAACTGTCATCTGCTACAAGAGATCTGGTACTCGTTTTCTATTTGGAATCAAGTTTTCTTTTGTTTCTACTACATTCTACGAAACTCCAAGTTTGTGGATTTGGTAAAGGATGTTCTGGCAATCCTGTCACGGGTGTGTTGTATGGAAAAAAACGGGGCGCATTTGGTAGAAAACACCATGCTAAATGTGATTTTTCAAGCAATGTTTCTAATCCTATCCTGAAGTTGAATATTTATTTGGAGTACAAACAAATACTTGAAAATCTTGGCTTTTGAGAACTTCGTTTGGGGAAATTTGTTATTCGACTCTTTTTTTATTTCTCACTTGTAAACAAAAAATGTTCTGCTAGTAATCAGTGGAACAATTCAAGTACAGCATTTTACATGGGAGATAGGCTTTTGCACATTATAATAACAATCGTAATCCTCCTTTTTACATTTCTTTGTAAAGAAACAGCACAATTATCATGCTTTACAAATTAAATTTGATGCATTTCGTCGTACATTCACTAATCACAGTGATACTTCCCAATTAGCATACTTTTCTCTGAGTTGTGATGAAAAAAGCACATCAATTAAAACCAATTGGAAATACAGTTTCCACAACCCGGCCTCTTGTCATGTTTACTTGAAAAAACACACGGCGCTCAAGTTGATTAGTTATTGGTTCTAAGCATTTAATGCCAGAAAAGAAATCTGCGCTCCGTTGGGCAGACCTAACTAACAAGGAGGAAATGATTTAGGTATGCACGCAGGCTGATTAAACACTTGGCGAAAAACTTGTTACATTTGAAGAGTTTCAAATTCAAAGGTCCCCTGCTCTTAATCCATGAACATCACAATTGAAAAAGTATTTTTATTAATGAGATTCCAATGAAAATTGACATTACTGCACAGCCTAAAATCAAATTGTTTTGCACGGTAGAGCTCAAAGAGTTCTGTGGTACGACTTGATCATAGACTTACATATACTGCTAGCTTAGTGACGTCATGCGTATACATCATTGGAAATTAGGATGACTAACGATTGCAATCAAAACCATGTATTTTGCAATCTCTTCTGTTGTAAAAATATTTTACCTATCTCTTTTATTATCAACATTATGCTTCCTGAGCTGCTAATTATAATCATCTCACTCATTCTTCTGTGTATTTATTCCTAATTATATTACAATTCCCGTTGATTTAAATCAATGTAATAAAAGATTTGTGACGTTTCACTTTCATTATTGGCCTTGGAATTCAATCAAATTACCTCATCACTTTACGCATGTGAAGGGTGTGTGTAATTGGGTTACAGTTCTCTCCAATATTAATAAGGAATAAGCATGTCATTAAAAGATATTATTATATGCTGGTGTTTTAATCGAATGTAATATTTTTTGCGTGTTCTAGCTTTGTTGTAGTATAGCGATTGTTGTATTGTGATTTCGTATAGGCAGTTGTGAAAAATGGACTGCTTTGAACGTAATCGTACACCATTATGGACACGCTTCGGCGCTACGTTTTGCTTTGAAATCTGTCAATGAGACTAGCAGTCTATCCAAGTCTATGGACTTAATTGCCGAGCAAAACCTCTTGTGTGAAAGTATTTTCAGGTTTCAGCTAATTTTTTTATAGGAAGGAGTGGATCTATGGAAAAACGCAATAGAAACATGTATGGATAGAAAAATAAGTTATATCTAAATTCGTCGTAGATCTATAGCCTAGATATGCACTTTCACAAACCTGCATCTGTTTCACTATCAATCTCATCGAGATATTCAGCTGCAAGAATAAAATGAAAGCGCATCAAGCTAGATCATAACAAAATACCGTCACCTAACATACCATACCATAGTATTGATAATACGGTGGATACTCTGATTGCTATGTACGAGTATCCACTGTTATGATGATACATATTACCAAATTTAAAATGTAGATAAACATGTCTACAGATTTGATAAGAATTATCTTGGTAATTCGTTATATTATTTTCATCCCTATACGTTATGTTGATTGTTGTTCGAGATAAAGAAATCTTGAATAGAGCAAAGCGTTTATTTCAAACTGTGAAATTTCATTCGATTTCAGTTGGAATTAACATTTTGCAAAGTATAAACTACATTACAGAAAATTATCAGTAACTTTTTCACAAAAGATATTAGCCTAAACAATCCTTGATGAATTTGTTTCAGATGAACAGAAATATCGAGTTGTTTCTTGCTTTGATAAGTCTAAAATGACCAGCAACCTTTTGCTGGTTTTACTGCTAGCACGGCTAAGTTTCTGGAGAACTATTCCGAAAGTAGCCCTATTGCTCTTAACGAGACACACGAAAGATTTTACAGCACATCTTCAAATCTTATAAATAATCGTGCACCAAATTTCAAACATATTTTCAAAAAGCCTGCTTGACATTCAAGACTCTTTAAATTCTCAGAATCATATGTTTTTGAATTTCTTCCAATTATTTGTGGCCTTTGGAAGATGCCTAATTTCGTTAAAACTATTTGCATGCGCAAAGTTTTGCATTTTTATCCATGTTCCACTACATGTGGTACAAAATTTAAACTTTATCCTCTTTTCCATACAAAAATCAATAGCAAGGATTCCCTTTGTTTTACCTGATTCCTCATCATTCTCGTAATCTTCGTCATCTTCTTCATTTCTGTGTCCTGAAATCAATCGAAATAGTGAAAAGTTGATGGAACTGTTTGATAAAATTTCTAGATACTAATAGTGACAAATAATGACATAGAGTGATACATTTGTATTTCATCATGGCATGAAGAATATTTATGTACTCTGCTCTCCATCTCCTGAGTTGAGCACTGTCAATATATGTGACATAAACAATGCATTAATGATAGCCCTGTACAATACTATATATCAACATATCAATGAGAATACCCTAAAAAAGGATATTTATGATCTGGAAAGTATTAAAGATATGAATTTCAGCCAACAGCATAAGATGATAAGATGATGAGTACTTGATATTTGTTGCATAAGACGAAGGATCCAACTCACTTGCTGTGGAAATGGAGATTACTCCCAAGAGCCTCAAAGTCAATGATGTAAACTTCATCTGCCAAATACAGCAATAATCCATCATTAAAGAATCTTGAAAACTCTGTAATTTTAGTGGTACACAACGGATGATGATAATGATAACGAAAGGAAAAATTGTACTCACTACTTATATGGAAACATGGCATTTCCTGAAGTACTTTTTTCTGCTATAGCGGTTAGGACTCCGTTTTGAAGCCGGGAATTCGGGCTCGATTCCGGGAGGTTCTGATTTTCTGCTTTACTTCTTTGAATTTTTCTAAGTTTCTCTTCACAAATGGGCATGACGGGGTGTGGCCGGAACCGTAATTGTTGCCTGCCCACATGAATACCGGTCAAATAGTCACAGCGAAGATAATATTTGGTTTTCATCTTTAAAATTCTTGCGTTGAAAATGTTACCCATCCAAAATCAACCGAAAACTAATTTTGTTTTGGATTTATGCTGTTGATATCTATGGACTGTAGTCTCACCCAATTTCTTCCCTTTTGTAATTAACAAATACAGGAGAAGAATGTGTTTATCTGATTAGAATGTAAACAGGAAGAATGTAAAAGTAGATATCAACTGAATGACGCATCAAGAAGTACAAACAAGTGTTTGATCACTAGCACTTCCATTATTCATTCATCAGTATTTTCACTCTATGCTGTGACTAGGAACATATACATGGAAGTTTTCGTAGTTGTTGACGATATGGTTGTTGCTCCAGCTTCTAGATTTCAAGCCTAATTCCAGAGTCGAGCTGAGATTGAAATACACGTATCTTGTACAGTAAGAAGTAAGAATACTAAAACTATAGGGCTACAAATAATTAAAGCTGAAGAAAAACCTTGAAAAATTAGAAATGTTTTTTTTTCTTTTGAACATAATACTTAAAACCACGCAAGACCAATTACTGTTGCAGCCTCAGATGTATACCTATAAAATGGATTTCGAAATAGATTTACATATTATGGAGCCCATCAACTTATTGTGAAAGTCTGCATTATAGTTCCAGGAGCGTTTGCCACAACACAGCAGCATATATAATAGGCCAAAATCAAATTCAGTTTCAATTCAACGGGATATATGTTTTCCGGAAATTTTGTAGTGTTTTGAATGTCCCACAGTTGAATAGGTATAGGCAGTGTGATATAAAGTTGTTGCTCTCTGTGTTTCTCCTAGGCTAAGCAGGTGTATTTAATTAGAAAGACCTAGGACGTATTAATTCAGCATTAATTTGCGCCACAAAAACCCCTGAAATACGCCTTATTGGGAGTATCGGATGCGCTTTGCTTTTATAGAGCAATTAAAAAAAATCCAAAATACCACCTGGCAAGGAGTGTCTGAATACAAGTAACCCTCACATACTCCTGGAGCAAGCCTTTTTGGCCAGTTAAGGTGAAACTTCAGGCGAATATAACGCTTTTGATAATTATTCCTTAACTTATTACGATTAACTAGGGGCCAGAGGCCATTTGCTATGACTCTAGCGTGTTACCTAGCAGCTTTCTACAAATTGCATACCCTGAGATCAAGTTTAGAGCAGTCGGGATACTACATAATGAAATGATGAAACATTATTGAAATTTCTGCAAACAAAGACATGAAAATATTCAATTCAAGCAGAATATCTTGTAAACCATTTGCCCGATAACGCAGGGTACAAATTATGAGATTTGAAAATTTTTTCAACTGTGCTCATGATTTTCCTTCACTCTGGCGCTGGCGTTGGAGACGTTATTGATTTCATGACAGGGTTTTGTTCTCTTGCGGTATCATCCAATTGAAATGGTTACAGCAACACAACAATATTCCTTTTTCAGCCCAGGCACTAGCCCTCTCTCCCACCTCCACTCACATAGCTGTTTTGTGAAGGTTCATGCTGAGAATGAAAAATAGGATTGGTTGAGTATTGTTAAATGCAGGGTACGACAGCAATGCTTCATTCATACCTGTTTAGCTCACATCGAATGCTCAAACAACGCAAATGGCGTATTTTAAGCGTAGTTATAATGCATTACTTCTGCTTGTGATTTTTACAACGCTAATTCTTTTTGTTTAGCCTAGGCCCTATACAACTTCTCCTAGAATAAAATAATGGCTTTGAGACATGTAGAAGCGTGATATTTCATAGGATCTTCTTCAGAATCCTCCACTGGCAGAATAGTAGACTATGATTTGGAAGTTTTATAGCTACGGGCTAAGCATGATTTGTATTTTAGTCATGATTATGCAATTCACGCTATCTGGAGATGATTTGCGAGCCCATACGACATCAAATGATGTTCCTCGTGGAAGAACGACGCTATATTTTGGTATGATCGATGTCTTTACAGCCGATAAACGATTTCATACAGGAGTTCCATCAACTCCCTTTGTCTTCCGGGAAAACACACCATGAAAAGAGGAATAAAATATTGTTTAAAGATTCTTGCATAGCAACTATGCTATCATCACAGATGAGGACTTAAATCTTTTGATCAATTTCACCAAACCTTCAACTGTGGATATCAGCAAATGAATGGAATGATGCTTAGCACTCTCACGAGTAAAGACTAATTCGCACTGGTACGAAGACTTTCTTCCTTACTGTAATATTAGTATGCACGGTGTAGCTGTAGCTGAGAGACCGAGCCTCTGAACTCCTAGATCATAATCGTTATGTGATAAAATATTTTTGAGACACTTTTTGAATAGAGAATATTAGCAGTTTAGAAGATATGCCTCATGAGACAATGACATCACCGTACATTCTTAAGGCTGTCCTTATGAATAAGCCTCTAAGCTCTACATTTATCATCCATTCCCTGTTTATATCCCTAGTTGAATACTATGTAAAATGGTAGAGGATTCAATAAGCATTTATTCAATCTAAGCGATTCCGATCTGAAATACTACACAACGTTGGAGCTGTTGTAGCAATCAAGTTTGTAAGAGAAGAACCACCCAACACTGGTCATAATGCATTTATTAGACCACTTTGTTTGAGACGTCAAATTTGCAATGAAATCTAATTAGAAAATACAAAATACAAACCGTTAGTAGCAAATCAATTGTACTCTTTAGGTTTATTTTAGGTGTTTCAAATAGGTGCAGCAGTTTTGCTCTAGGAAAGATGGGAATTCTGATGAAAGAATTGGAAAGGACAAGGAAGCTAGCTATTCGATATTATCTAAGTTTTCAAGAAAAATTTACATACATGAATATAGCCAGTTTTTCAGGAATTAGATGTATGAAACATTCAGCTCACGACATGTGTTCTGGAGCATCCAAAAAATATTCTCATTATGGTGTAAAACGCAACCTTATTAGATGTTGAGTCTAAAGCTCAATACTGAACATAACAAGGTACACAAGATTGAAGAAGATAATATTCAGGACTGATATACATCTGTATTCCTGACATGCCAGCCATTATCAGGGCTACTCCCCTTTCATCCTCTTAATCACCCCTGTTCACAATATAAACAAACATAAGAAGCACTACAATTAGCCATTGCGCGTAAAGATGCATAACAATCAAAATAGACATTAAGAACTTCGTTTTTTCTAGAGGTATAA
>JANVCG010033005.1:0-13231 GCA_025505365.1 Haliclystus inabai
AGTCCCGATTTTGTGATGGTTGATAAAACTGAAAACAAAGAGCAAAAACAACACCCCGAACCTGAAAGACAACAGTACAAACCATTAAGTAACGAAGAAATTCTTCAGTTGCGCCTAAACGAAGCTACTTCTCAATTGGTTCAAATGGGTTTTACAAACGAAGGTGGATGGTTGACTACACTTTTGAAAGAGAAAGATTGTGACATTGGAAAGGTTTTGGATATGCTCAGCATTGCTGGCAAGCAATAAATGCTGTGATTATTTTATTGTGAAAATGAATTTGGAGCTATTCATGACTGCTAGCGATTGATCAATCTGAGATGTATTAATTTTCTCAGTAATTGGAACTTTATCACTTGCGCTATTATAATTTGCTGGTACGACATATATAGTACTATTATATCACATTAATGCTGAATTTCATTATTGTAGCTTTAACTGGAGTCTTAATTTGATTTACATAGATTTTATTCCGTTTAATCAAATTATTGAAAAATGAATAAAAATTAAAAAACAGCAAGCATCACTCTTGTTTTCTATAGTGTCAACTTGCAATTTCGAGTTTCTAATAATTTTTTCTTACAAAGTATTACGTGCACTAATGACCAGTCTGTTACATGAACTTAAATTAAATCCACAATATGTATAGGTACAAGTCAATTGAGCAGTCTAGGGCAATCTATATTGATATATTCTCACGTAACTGATGTTGAGTCTCAACCCAAGAACGATTGAGTGCGAATGAGAGAAGTAGCGTTGAGAGAGGGTTATAAGCAGGTCGTCTCAGCATAGCGACAGGCAGCGGTGATAATTACCAGACTTGAAATATACCTATGGTAGCTGAACGGGAGTACTCAAATAGCGATCCAACCACAGTACCGAACTATTTTCGACAATCCTGAAATTGTCTCTAATTGATTTTCTTGCATTATAAAACTATTATGCACCAAAACTGTTCTAAAAGCTCCGAAAATATGTTAAATAAGAACTCTATCAAGAATAATTTCCAAAATACTCTTTCAATTGTCGAAAATGTGTCAATACTCTTTATTGAACTGTGCATTTGATCAGTATTTGAGGTGAAAACAACTTGAAACGTAATAATGCTCACTTTTAACTAATTTTAAAACAATGCTTGCCCGTACATTAGCTTGAAAACTGTAACAAGAATGGACACATTCGTTCACAATTGTAACATAGTTCAATAAGACATATTTATTCGTTCGTTACGTTGTCTCGTAGCAACACTATTAACTTTGTGAACCATATCGACTAACTTTACGTTCTGCATATAGCGAACACTATCCATGGAAAAAATTGTTTTGATGGCAATTCAATTTTAATTTGCACAAATCTTTACAAAATCTTAATATCCATATACTTTAAATATAAAAAAGAAACGAAAAATATCAATGAATTACTAGCTATTGTACAATGATTGATAGCATATTATGTCTGTATAAGTAATAAAGTATTTATCTGTTACTTATTAGAGAATAATTTACGTAAAAGCATTCCAGTTCGAAAATTCGTCCCAGATTTGGTCACGATTGTGGTTCTTCCACAGGCTCCTGGGTATCGGCGTAAATTATTGCTTCGGCCCGCAGTATGCCATTTCCATAGCTTGCACATACTAGCAAATCATCTTTATTTAATCCTAAACTGTTTGTTGTTATATTATTTTTAAGATCAATTTCTTCCGCAAGCCATACTTTCGTAAACAAACGATTTTGTCTCATTTGAAAATTTTGAGAAATTTCACTGGCTAATAAGTCAGTAAGTAATTCACACAAACGACTTGCAAATTCAGGACGATAATAATCAATGCTCCCAAGGTAGACTTTCAATAAATATGTTGAGCGACGATGAATTGCTTCTTCGAGGTCATTGTAATTTATCTTCTTAAGATTATTTTCCACTATAACATTTCCATTTACCTCTTTAGAACCACTTGTATTTGTATCAAATGTTGGTGTTGCAGAATAAATCCTTTGATTCATTTTGATTACTTTTCCAACTGTAACTTTTATAATCGTTTTTCTGCTTTCAAGGTCTTTACTTGGTAATTGTGGTTTGTTTTTCGTTGGGGCAAAAAATGGTGGTTTACGAACATGGTCTGCCCATTTGTCATTTGGTAACCACGGCAGTGGCATAGCAACAATGTAACAGTGTTTTAATTACTATATAAGTACTTCTTTTTATGTGGTTTGTAATCAACTAAATTCGACCTTATCACTTTTGAATGTTTTCAAGTTTTATTCGTCAAAATAGTTTGGTGACAGCATTAACAGATTCAATATAGAGAAACAAATAGTTCTCTTTCAATTTCCTCAGTAGAGGAAAGCTGAGGACAACAAAAACAGATATGTCACAATGAATTTCTCATGAACTTTTGAAGACCGTGTTGAGTCACAGTTATAATTTGAAAGGCCCATTAAACCCATCATTGCGCAGATGATAAACACCGCACAATGATAACATACAAGAGAAGATCTTTTATCCCTCAAATCTGCAATAACAACGAAGAATTTCTGAAATTTTCGATTTTCTATTGTTACTGCCAAAAAGTAACTGATCAACAGATAATTTTTTACCATTTTTCCTTTGATAAACAGCGAAGTACTTGTTCAAGCTCTGTGTCAGTTTTATCTCGAACCGAACATCGAATCGAGGCAAACACTTCGCTATCTTTATTTTCTGTCCGCAAATTGTATTTGTTATATTGTACTGGCTGTATCTCTTCTTGATTCTATGTATACTGCAGTTGTACTGATGTCTGGCATTAGTATCCCGAGGTGTGGTAACTTTTGCACTTGCTTGTATTTGATAGATTATCAAGTTGGAAATAAAAGTCTATATTGCAGGACATAGAAGAGAATCTACATCAAGTAGCTGTTTGAAAGACGGTGATTTGAGAGCGGGATATCCGCATGTAAATACAGAGGCTCTTGCTCTCAGTTGATCTCCTCAAGCTGAATTATGCAATAGAGCAAAACCTGTATATAACAGCCACCTATGAGAGCCTGATAAATTGAGCAATTGGCCTTTATATGTACAGGGTTATTCAATAGAAAATACTATTTTGGGCATTGCAAGAGTGACCATTGAATACAGGTGACCGCTTTATAGAAGTGACCGTTATAATAGGTTTGATTGTATATGCTGTATAAATCATAAGATCATTCTGATGATCTTTTGTAATGCAATATATAATACGTACAATTATTTACAAAATCGTTTATTTGACAGCTGCTTAGGTATCTATAATGTACGTGATTGATAAATAAGCAGATACATCAACTTAACCAAATGCTATAAATTCATTCGATATATATTCTCATAATTAAAGCTTTTGCCGTATGATATTTAAATATAAATTACCTTTCAAAAAGATAAGATAAAGAAGCAAAACCGAAAGCCTACTTTTCAAGTTATATGCTTTGTAAGATTTTAAATGCTTCAAAATACACTGATATTATGTATTCTGCAGGCTAACCTTGCGTTTGGTAAATTCCTGTAATGAGCTCCATGTAAATTGTAAAACCTTGATACACTTTTTAACATCGTTGCCGATTGCTTCTCCATTCAACGGCCTCGTAAATACCATTATGACAATATCAATATCCTAGCCTCGTACAGGGTAACATCCACAACAAAACTTGAACTAATGAAGCAAGATTGATCAACCAATCCCATATATGGCAGTAAAATCATCAGCATCGTTCTGATTGGATAGGCAACTAAATAACACGTGCTTCTACAACACTAACTTCTCCAATTTTCTTATTCAATCCAACTTTCATGGTTTTGCAAATAAAATTATACAAATCTCTCCATGCCCTCCTGCTATCCTCGGTCCATTCCTCTTTTAAATATAAAGGTAGATTGTGCATAATACTCTCGCCGACAGCCTACAAAATCAAAAACAGCATTGTAGGCTACTGAAACCAGAGTGACTTAGTTTTTAAATAGTTTTCTATGAACATATAAGGCAAATTGTGATCTTATATGGTAAACGGAGGCGTAATCTATCTCTCCTTAATTTTCAATAATTATCTTTAGCTGGAGGTATAATATCATTTTACGCTCATTTGAAGTATAGTTTTGAAATTTATTATGGGTTACAGTATAAGGTAAAGCTTATTACTAAGGCTGCAAACATTTTTCATTTAGAATCAGCTGGGTAACGACTTTTACGATAAGACAAAAGGTTCTGGAATCCGGAATCGGAGCTGTATCGAATTGCTATAAGGCATTCTAATACTGAAAACAGACTTTGGCAGTGATTGCTGCAGACCCACCGTTAAATATTCTGGTTCTAAATTCCTGGTTTGATGCCTTGCACCTAATTGTTCCATTTGTTTGATGAATATATCCCCATCGTCTAAGGCTTTGATAGAATTTCCTAAAGCATTGAAGATCTTTCGTGGGTGACCACGTAATTCTGTCCAGTCATTCATCTCATGAAAATCAGCCATACCATCGAATTCTGGAAATACCTTGATCATCTCAGGGTTGCGCTCGAGAAGGCTAAAATTATCAAAAAAGAAAGAAATCAAATACAAGCAAAGTATCTGCAAAGTAATATTCGTTGATCATAGATCTGCCATCTGACAACTTTGTAGTAAAATTATTTGCACCAGTTACTGGTGAAGAATTGCACAGAAAACAGGGTTCAGAGCCAGAGGCACGACAGCAGTGCAGGGTTGCGACAGTGGTGCGAAGTAAAACATAATACAGTAGGATTATGCAGAAGCTGTATTTTCAATCTGTTGTCCATCCTCCGTACATACCTTTGTGCTAAATATTCAGGCGGTATTTTTTATGTTGTGAAATATTGTCAAGCTGAGTGAGATCGATGAATGATATTAATTTTTTATTATTATAACTGATTCATTTAACACATATTATTTGTTTCTGAGAATTTTACATTTTTTCTGCGTAAAATGTGCTGCGAAGAAGCTAGATTTTCCATAGTAGTAAACAATAGAGAACAATGATTTCAGTTTGACTGGAGTTGGCCTCGATCTCCTCCTTAATAACAGCAAATCAATACAAAGGGTGCTAATCATTTGAAACCCTTTAAGCTGTGTATTCAGGTCTTACTCATAATGAAATAGCTAATCTAATCCCAATTTTACACACAAAAGAACAATGTACTTGCTTAGTACCGTCAGTACCCACATCACATTAACAATGCACATACAGATCGCATACAGTGCACTGGTATACTTCAATATGTAGGCAGCCTCATTCCGGCGGGAAAGCTCAGTAGTAATGAACAATGCACCTGGTGCACACGATTATTACATCTTCAATTAACCCAAACATCGAAAGTGACGTTTTCATGCTGCCTTGTAATTGACATCGCAGCAACAAAATTTATTCGCCAGAATTCCCTATGTTTTTTTTAAACCTAACATGAAAAACGCATTGGGGGTATCTTAAGAACCCAAATTGATAACAGTATGTCACTTCAAAAAATTTTATAAGATTAATAAAAATAATCTCCAATATACAGAAGCTGAAAAACCAAAACAAATTTGATTTTGGACAATTTCAGCTGAGTGACTCATGTGACATTTTGTGCCGTGCCGCTTGAAACATTGAGATCACAAAATTGCAGCTTTGGATCGAACGAATTTATAAAATATTTTCAAGCTTGTAACCACTTGAATCGTATTATCTTGAATTTCAAATACACTGGCTCATTGGTTTGAATTATTTCAATTTAGTTGAATATTTTGCATATAAGAAACATATTAAAAGAAAGGAAAATTCATCAGACAATTTCGCCATTCTCAAACATTCAATTTGAAAAGAAGTAATTTAGTTTTCATTGTCTGATAAGTATAAATATTTACGCTAAATTACACACAATTATTTTGTTTGCAAATCGCTAGGATATTAAAAACAATCGCAATATATTGTGTCCTTTAATGAATATGTTCCAAGTGCAAATAAAAAGGAAATGCACTCATGTATACATTTAATATTTTTCGTAGAGAAAAATATAAAAAGCAAGAATACTCAGAAAACAACGATGAAAACAGCATTCATTATTTGAGAATGTTTTTACGGATACTGTGAGGATGGTTAAATCATATCTTGAGAATTTATTTCACTTTTCGCCCTACAATGTGTCCGTACCACGAGAGCAACATTCGCAGGAACTCTATAAATTGTCTCATTCTTATAGAATCGAACGAAACGTGTCGATTTCTACTTGTAAGATTACTACATCACTTTTTGTTTGGTTTGAGGAGAATTCGTGCAACATACTTACGTTATAAAGACATTGGTACCAAATTCTAATTTCAATTTTTCCAACGTGTACCAGGAGTCCTTTAAAATACATTTTTGATAATAAGATAGCGGGAAAGGCAGTCTCTTCACATCACCTGGCCCAGCAGCATGAACTTTCTTACCGGCTGCACAACCCATTATTTACACTTATTCCAATTCAAAATTTATTTTGATAAGATCTTTCTACTTCTTTAATTTCCACAACAACGTCCAAATCATAATCCAAGCCACGAATAAAAGCGATATAGTTGATAACTCTGTGTATGGCAAAACATCAGACACACATTCATTAAATTCCCGCCTTCATCACAATGATTAAATTAACTTTAAGAATGATATAAATCCGATCTAAGATGATATGCATAAATATCTGTATTTATTATTTTTACTATAGGACTTCAACCCTTGTTGAAACCGACTGTGTGATTTGCACCGCTTTTTCTACCTACTGATATTACACTTTTGACTGAAGAAAGGATCATGATAATCGAGAATAATAGAACATTGAACAAGTGAATATTGTCGAACGAACCATAACAAAACTGCTAATTATTAGCCATAATGGTAAATATAGGTCAAACCTAAAATTCAAATTGTCAAAAAATTCTGTCCTGTAAAAATAGAACTTAACACCATTGGATTAATCGTTAGCCCTATGTGTGTTTTAGAATGATGGGTTTGTTGTTGCCTCATGCTATAATTAGAACTTACGGATGTTTCAATATAATTCTACGAATACCAGTCATTTTATAATCACCAATTGGAGCTAACACCCTACCGATCTATCTAGAAAATTTCTTGGACGCCAAATTCAGAATTGTCAAATTGGATGGGAGAAGGATTTTTTGCTCCCCAACGCTGTCAGTGATCATACAAAAGCGAGGGGACAACCGCAATATAAGGGGTGCTAAAATGTTAAATCTGCGTTTTCCATGCAAAGCATTGAATTAAATGGATGTCTTCTAAAGTCGTGTTTAGATGTACTTATCAGCAGCTGTGTTAAAATGCTTTATAACTGTTTATGCTATTTAACAATAAATTATTTGACTTCAACATGTGACCATACTTGAACACCTTTATATGATATGGAGTTCTTCCAGTTTTGAATGTTTCTAAAATTGAGCAGGCGATTTCTAATTGCTTAATTTGAAGTGCTACGTTCTAAACAAATTTAAGGAATAGCTTTTCTACTTCAAACTGCGTATAATAGAAGTTCTTAAACCCTTGACAATATACAGCAAGCAAAATAATTCTGTTTTAGTGACTGTTTACACGGATCAAGCGTTTTACTCCTTGAAAGTTTGCTTGGAAGAAATTAAACTTGTATGCACAAACCTACTCATTATTTATTTATTCCCAGTATATGTGAAAAGGCGCTGTTTACGAATACAGAATACAGCAATTTACCTCCCTAGTATAGTTGTTACCAGAGCCGTCTATTTATAGCCTGCGTGCAGACTAAAACTATTTACAAAAGTTGAGACACACACATTTTCGAACTCACTTGTGGACGTCGTTTTCGGGTCAATGAAATAGAGATTGTAAATTTGAGGCAGAAGACATAGTTTTTTCACGATTACATAGTAGTCAACGTGAATTTGTTAATCCTGAGCTTAGAAATCTTATAGTTTGGATATGTTTCTTGGTTACTTTGATGGATTACGCAAGTGCTTGCGATTCATAAAACAAGATACGCAGACTATTAGAAACCTACACCAACGTGTTGTATATATAGACAGTAGCTACTTGCAATTCCAACGTGATAATGGTGATTAATTGTTGCATCTGCTAGATATCAAATAAGCCCCTGGTTATTCCTATAATAAATATTAAACTGTCTTTTCAAAACTGATCAGTTGGGGGTTTAAGTGAATGAGGTTGAAAAAACGAATTCTCATGGTCACTGATCAATATTCCCCCCTTGCTGATCTGCCGAACACGAAATCAACTAACGAAATATTTTGTCATATAGTGAGCATTAGCCATTTAATCTATATCAAACCTGATAAATGCACTGCTCTACGATAATTGGCTGTAATCGAGTAACGGAGCTTTCCAGCAGCTAAAACTAAGTAAAGGAGGTGTAATTGTTTAGCGTATACAAATGTATTGTGATGGTATAACTCCTCTGTAGATCCCCCACAGGGTCGACGTTAGAAAGATTTTTATTAATGATTAAAATAAGAAACAGATGAGTAAATTCTAATGAATCCTTTAGAGGCAGCTGTTGCAGACTGAAGTCGAATACTGTAATAACAACAGGGACCTTTAAATAATTTGACCTTGTTTCTTTGGATATTTGAAAATCCAAAACAAACTTTGGATGATAAAGTAGTTGTAATATAATTAGAGTATTTCTTAATTACTTACGAATTTAGCTGAATTTAATCGAAATTGAGATTCACTCATGTATAGAAGATAAATTGTGATTGTTATGAAAAGCTACGATAAATACAGGCCAACTATACTAGTACCTTTTCATGAGGAGAAAACAGCATGACAATATCCAGCCAGACAAAAATGTAATAATTATCTTGATTAAACTCTCCACAAATATAAAAGCTAGATATGTTGCTGCACAATATGTATCTTCAAAATTTCAATTTATAACTTTTTGTAAATCCTACAAATCTGATATCTATAAAAGACGTTGAACATGACTGCAACGAAGGATTCGATTTCTCTTAGATGTGTTGTTAGTTATCAACTGTTACATAATTGAAAACTATAAAAAAATATATTAATGGATGCCTGCAATGAAAGTTGCTCCTTCATATTAATCATTTGAAAGAAAATTGCTGTTTCAAAACAGGTTGAAGATTTGTCAAAGGGCACCTGTCTGTATAGCTTTATTGATACTTTTCCCAATAAAAAATAATGTCTTTGTCAACAAACTCGGCTGAAAAACTGCCTTGTGTGACGCGTGTTCGTTGACTGAGAGCTTGCAAAGACAGCTGTCAAAAATAATTTGAAGTTACTTGCTTTTAAACATGTATACCGATTACCGACATACCATTTCGTACGCCTTTACGTAGAAAAAGTCTGTCTGCCCGTAGTCTACGATATTCCTACTTAAATCACAATGACGCTGCATAGCAATGAGCTCACTGTTTAAGAAATATAAATTTTATTCCTGTGTTCTATATTATCATCAATATTAATTATATAACAAGATCTTATGCATATTTATATTAAAAAATAATGCAGATTGTACATTTTGAAAACAATTAAAAGTGGTTTTTGTTCTATTCTTTGATTAGAACAATAAATACGTTACTATGATCTTCTTTCAAATTGGCAATTCTAAAATGTAAAACAGAATTTTTAATGATTTTTAATAAGCTTTATTCATGATGAATTGAATCACCTTTTGCTTACTGTTTTATTTATTTTAATGTAATTTTTATGTCTTTCTGATTTTTCAAACGTATCAAAACTTTTAGAGTCTGCACACAGGCTACTGAGATTGAACAGACAAGCGGTAAAACGAACGTAAAACGTAAACTGATTGTATAGAGGCTAAAATTGTCTCTTTCGCGATGCATTTCTATGTGAATCAAAATGGCTGCTGTGCGGTCAAAACGTGTAATTTCATCTTTACTTTGGTCATCGATTCTATCACCAGGAAAGAAAGTTGAAGGTACAGTGTTTTCCTTGCCTTGGAATTATGATTGTCAGAAGCTATTTTATTTCAATTTTATCCCAATCAATAGAAATTATAAGGTGTAGCTTTGATACGATGTATCATTCCTGAAACCGTCAAACCGAAAAACGCGGGAAGGATAATATAATGTACTCTGTCTATCACTTTCAATTTGAATAAACCAGACTTTAAAACGAAAACGGCTGTGTCATGTGTTCATTTGCCTATATGCTAGCCGTGTTCACCCTGATAAATATGATGAATACTAATCTTGTGATTTGCGACTCAGGCCGTCTCTCCCTGATTGGATTTCGAACCCTGAACCTGAAGGCCCTGACTTCAGTAGACTATTTCATAATAGGGCCTAGTAAAATTTAGCGCCTTCAAGTGTGGCGATAAAATCATTCAAAATGTTTTTACAATACAAAAACTCCTTTGAATCAAGGCTAAACGATCCAAACTTGAGCATGTAAATCAAATTAGTACCATCTCATCAATATTTTGCAAGAATATTGGCAAATTCAAAAGTTTTCGTGACGCGTCTTTCGCACACAAATCAAACAGAACAGTCACTTTATTTTCCTCTTGATAACCGAAATTTGAGCCCATTGAACAAAATAGTACAGAGCATCTAATCTGGTTAACAATGATAATCAATAGGGCATCAAAACTAGTGCAATATTTCATTTTTATCCCTCTTTTACGATGTTTTTCTTTGCTTTGAATGATTTTCTTCGATCAAAAGCAAACTAGCGGTGAGTGTTAAACGTTCTCACCTTCGACCAATCAGAGCGCTAGAAAATCGCATACTCGTCTGTGATTAGTGATACACAAAAAGTTGTGTATGAGCGCCACACTTCACAAAGAGAAATTTTACTTGTCCCTGCTTGTGAGTGCGGCGAACAAAGGGACAAGTGGAACTGGTATATGACTTCAGTGACTGGAGTGACTGCCTTCTTTGTATTTTGTGTGGGCAAGATAGATTTTGCACAGTTTGACCAAAAAGTGTGTTCTTGTCAGGCTTCAAGATAAAACTTCAATGTCAATCATCAAGTTGAAAAATTATGCCAAGGACAGCAGTGGCATCTCAATCCGAAAAATATTGTTAAGCAATACAGTAGTACAAAATACTTAGTGTGCACCCTCTATCTTATTTGCTTTGATAAAATTGATATTATCAAATATATGCATTTTGAATCATAACCAACTTTACAGAATACGGCAAGTGAAACTTGACAAAATTGGTGCATGCAAGGACAATACACAGTGAAGAAACTATCTAAGAATCGACAAGGTGTTATAGGAAAACTGTATCAGAGACTATGCTTCCCAAAAATGACAATAAGAATGTGGCAGTGTGCGTCTTTCATTTACTACCATTGAACTCTCATTTGTAGAGCCCTGCTATTGGTTATACTATGTTGTTATCTTGAAAAATTAAGTAGAGGGAGCTGGTTTACGCTTTGAGTTGTTCTTCATAATCTGCTTAATTTCAAAATTGAGCTATATCACATAGGTAATAAGTGGGTCATTGCCCTAGTTGCTACACTGCTAGAGCTACCACTGACCCAAGACTCAATCGATCTATGTACCCTTTATTGTAAAACTCAATCAAATGTCTTTCATACATGTTAAGTTGATGAAATTTGAGACCTTTTTCTATAAATTACCTCTAACCAATTCCCAACCCTCTCTATATGCCTCCCAGCTGGAAATCTAAATGAACTGTAAACAGATTAACAAGAAGATTACAAATGACATAATATAAAATATGATAAAACTGAATCAGCAATGAAGTGGCAAATATAACTACAACAAAACAGTAACATAACGACCAATTGTGAGGTATGAGAATTGTCGACCAACTTATAGTAGCAATCTTGATACAGATGTTAATAAATATAATATTAATTCACATTTGTTTTAATATTAATTGACCATCATTTGTAGAAAGATGGCAGCTCCATAGGTTGCTATTATACACAAGTTTCACTGTACCCTTTTATCTGCACCATGCTTCAGGGTTGAAGATGTTTATGCTTTGGGAAATATCTTCTTTTGTATTCCTGGTGTCGTCCAGGTATTTTTGATCCTAGCACTATAAGTTTGATTTCTTTTTCAGGTTTTTCAAAAGCAGCATGCTATATTCAAATTCATTCTTTGAGGAACGAAAGCCAACATTATGTCAATGATTCCTTAAATATGCTATCATCATTGAAATTGTCCAGCAATCAATTCGAAAATTATAACCTTCTTAAAGACATACATTCACCTTCAGTTCATAATACAAAATTAGAAGTTCCGGAAAAAAATTATAATATAGTTGGGCTATTTGATGATTTTAAAATTGGAATTCCTGAAAGAAACATTAGCAGTGTTCAATTCCCTCAAGTTAAAAAAACAGACGAAATTGAAGTAAGTAGTGTTTTGAAAAAGAGAAGAAAGAAAATGAACAAACATAAATATGAAAAAAGACGAAAGCGTGATAAAGCAAAACGTAGAAATGTTATGGTAATCAGAGAAAGAAAGCAAAGAAGGAAACGAGCTTATTTAAAAGAACGATTGATTGAAAAATTAGAAATGATAAAAAAACGTAACCCTAAATCAGATATATTTGAAAGACCATACATAATTCATAGATTGAAAACATGGTGATTTAAAAGGTGGAAATACAACCTAGCTTGATTGAAAAGGAATCAAATGCACAAACAATTACTTTTCTAAAATCAAACATTGTACTACCTGATATCCAAATTATTGATACTTCATAGTTTGACTATATACAGCCATTAATGTTGAATGATTGTAAGCAGATTTTGTATCAGTTGGATTTAAAGTTGTGCTAAATTTAAGCCTACGTGTCGTTTTGAAAACATTTTTGGTTTTTAGCTAACAATTGTATCGATGTGATGTTTAACTGGAGGGGCTACTCCAATCAGGCCTCTTGGGGTTGTAGGGGATTCAAGCCCCTCATTGATATACAGTATTTTGTATTGATAAATGTAAGCATATAGCCAGGAGAAATAAGAAGTACTGATATTGTTTGGCGCACCAATTTGTATTTTAAGCACTGGCTATTTTTCTGTAACGTCAGCTATGCAAAATACTCAGATTTATTCAAGCTTGCTTCATTTTTCTGCTTTCTTCAGATTGAATTAACTTGCGCAAGTCACAGCAATATTTGTAAAGTTATCAACTTCAAATCCAATTCGATTATAATATACTGTACATATGATCAAGCAAGCCTGTAAAAGATTTGAGTGATGCTGTTATTCTGTCAAG
>JANVCG010033116.1:0-24054 GCA_025505365.1 Haliclystus inabai
TACCCAAGACACAATGGCATAAATTTCTTAGCTATTTTTTGATATCAAGCAATGCCGCTTAGGATATTATCCTGCAACTGCAATCAATTTTCAGTAACTTGAACAGGATACAAACACTACGGCTTAACCGCAATTTTGATGTTCAAACCCAGAATGTGGCTGCAAATTAACCAAGGAGAACCATAAAATTAAAATAGATATGAAGTGAGAGAGAGAGTTTTCAAAAAATATCCTAATGGGAAACAAAAGATATGTTTAGGCAATAGTCTGAACCAAGCTCAAGCACATAATCCTTCCTTTATAGTTTGCTACCAAATAAAATTTTCCTAGCAAGTAAACTCTGCAAATCAACAGAAAGATGTTAATGCAAATCTAAGAACTGCTAAATCATCATCATTCATCTGTTGCACTCCGTAAACGTTTTACAGTAAGAAAGTAAAAAATAAATGAAACGGTTGCCTTATTGCTAGTTTTACATAATGGTTTACCATAATCTGAATATTGCTCTGATTTACTTGACCAAGTAAATAAAGTAAACATTGCAAATAATTGATTGTTAACCTTTTGGTGAATGGCTTCCATCATCACCATCAAGAATTACCAGCAGCATTTGTGTGAGACGCAGAAGATCACAAAACCCATAGAAACCAAAATTAATCAAATAGCGTGCAATTTGGACAACCTAGATAAGTAAATAAATTATAAGGTGTACTGTTAAAGAAACTGTTCACAACATTGATAGGGGAACTAGCCTTCCTTTTTAGCTAGAAAAATTAATAATAATAATATATACCTCAAATGTCAAAATGTTTTGATCACTTCTAGCAAAGCTATTGGTACATTCTGTAGCAATGTTATCCAAATACTCTTCGACAAAGCGCATGGTTGTTCTAAATTTGATAGTACAGTCTCGTTCGCCAGAGTGGTCCTCACGCAAATGACGGTCGTACCTAGAATGAGAAAAAGAAATCTTTAGCTAAAATATTCAGTTACTGGTGCAACTTACCTGCTCGCAGACTCTTCTGAGAATGAAAATCAGTGAAACAGTAGAGTCTGCTAAACGGCGGCCAAAAGCTTGTTCTGACAAAGTCAAAGAGGGCGCACAATGTGTGAAAACATTGGTCTTGCCAGCTTGTGATTCGATGCCAAGAATCTTTGGCGACGAATCACAGGCCAGGAAAGATAATCAAAAGACAATAGCTGGCCAATTATCACATCCTCTTTTAAACTGCCAGAACAAGCCTTCCGCTGCCATTTAGCAGACTCTACTGTTTCACCAAGTGTCAATTTCAGAAGAGTCTGCTAGCAGGCTTGTGCAGCTCAAATAAATAAAATCAAGCCTAAAGAGTCTAACTGGATTTCTTTCAGATTTACATTGTGTAAAATCATTTCTGCTAAGAATTAATCTTGGATTTGGTTTTTTGGTGCTTAAATGGTAGCGGTAACATGAGTCATGATAAGATACTGTATGAATATTTATGTATTTGCTTTTTAAATTACCTTACAGATGAGTACATTAAAATTATGAAGATGTATCTATGCTCAATAAAGATAATGTGTACATTCTTAATAGACTTACTCTTCAATGGTATTTTCTGATGGAATTTTTGACCAGAGACGCGCATATCTCAAAGCAGAAACGGGTTCCTGTGGGTCCCTATCGATATGCATGTGCAAGAGCAAGCGGCAAAAAGCAGCTCTCAAAGAACATGGCAGATGTTCATCAGATATACACCTATAACAAGGAAGGCATACATTTTAATACAATAGCCGATAAACCAAAATAATACATAATAAAAAACATATAGGTGAAGATGTCACAGAACAAGTTGAGCATATTAATAATACTGTCAAATGAATACACTAGCAACTGAGTTTTGTTGAACATTTCAGCACGAACTCACCTCAGTATTAAATCAATGTCTAGTTGTTTGCTGATTGCATGAATGGCCAAATACTGCCGATCCAAACACATTTGAGCAAACAGATGTAGCTGGTATCTAAGAAATAAATACAATAAAATGAAATCAATAGTTAATGATTTGCAGAAAGTCATAACCAATTTACACAATGATAAACATGTGTATATCCAATAGAGCATTTTTAATACTTCAACATAAATGAGCGTAATCAAAAGCACAAGAACGAGAAGCCAATTTTTACTTCAACCATTTTTCAATCAAACCATTTTGGAGATTAAACAGATTCAATTAACACAGACAAGAAGCACTCTCTGGTCCAAAGGATTAAGCTACTAGTTTAGATAAGGATGTACTGGCAAGATAGTACATCACAAACACTAGCCATGGCCTTATTACCTCACATTAGCACCTATTCATGTGTCTGATCTATTGCAGAATACAAAACCATTACAGTAGAACATTACACACCTATAATAGTTTAAAAGATTGATATCATCTTTATTCCCAGATTGCACACCTCTTGCCAACGCACGCTGTGATTTCATCTCAGAACCTTCTTCCCAGAATAAGTAAACTTCTTCATTGTAAATTCTAAAAATATCGCAAAAAAGGATATAAAATTTATGTGTCCAATTAATTGTCCTCCCTGAGGGAATTGTTTTTTTGATTTCTTCGCTTCTAAATGGATCCACCGTGCTACATAATCATTTACTATATTAAGGGTCTATCCCTTAGCTTTTAGGGGTATCAGCCTTACAAATTCTTCTAAATATGCTCTAAGCAGATTTTATCCAGCAAACAGGTGAGGTCAATGTCAATAAACAAAAGATTGGCTATCTATAGCTTTTAATTCAATGTTGATTTTGATATGGATCTGGATTAAAAAAAATGATAAAAGAAAAATGATGTGTGTTTTGGTTGGATACCTTTTGAGGAGCACCTTCTGTCTAGGTTTCTAATAAGCCTCTGATTAGAAGTTTTTTGTTTTACATAATAACATATAGCAGTGCACCGTGGATATCCCCTTGGATTCATCACATACCTTGTTTCAATGAGCAAGTCTGAGTTTTTAGGATGAAGTACAGCTTTACATATTAGCTCTTGCATGGCAGGAATAGCAGTATTATTTGATACACATAGATCGGAGAGGTAGTCAAGAAACCTAGAAAGCAATCCAAATTAATTTCAAATTAAATACAATTATAAATACTGTAAGCTTTACTGATGTAACCAGTTTATACAAATGGTTTTGCTGTAGGTGTTTGAGAATCAAAATACAGTTGAGATTATGTTGAATAAATCTTGATTTGCACTTGCATTATAGAAATGTTTGTTGTCCAACATGATTAGGTAGTTATGAAGAAGTAAAAATTTACAACAACCAACTTTGTTTAGATTTGTCAGAAAATGCCATTGGTGTGTTCAGGGTTTTATGGCCAAAAAAACAATGATTTTGAAGTTACAGTGATTGGCACAAAGTTAAAATTTGTCAAATGAAAGAAAAACCTACAAACTCAGTGATGTGATCCTAACAGACCAGTTGTCCCCTGATGAATTTCCCCTAATGTGGGCATTAAAACAGGTGTTTGTCCTACAGTCACATTACTTTAAAATCATTGCACAAAATATTCATTGATCCAAACCTGCAATCTTTCTTTCTTCTTACAAGAGTAACAAATGTATCGATTTCTGCAGCAGTGATGTGCTTTTCCAATAACTTTCTATTATTATGCACGAGATCTGTGATAGTTTCCTCTGCCAGTAAATCATAACCAATTTGAGATTGCATAAAACCAAACTGCTTTGCTACATATTCCTGTAACAAAGATGTACGTAATATCAAAAACAATTGAAACAATGGAATTTATAAAGCCATGGAATGCTTTTTAAAAAGAGCAACTTACTTAGAAAGCATCAACTATTGAGCCATATGGCAACAAACGAAATACAACATTACAATAGCCATCTAACTGTTTAAGATAACTCAGGGTAGCGTTTCAGCTGGGTTCAGGCTGAGTAAAGTACATTAATGGGATAAACATCAGTAGAAGAAAGACAAATCCAGATCAAAACACCACCGTTTGCAACAGGAAAATAAACTAGCCAAGAAAAGCAAACATTTTTTATAATAAATTGACATTTCAACACCTTCTTAAAAAACATTTGAGTCTGAATAGTCATGTTAAAAATAGTAAACACAACGTATTCTTTGTTCAAGAACAATGGTGTAGACAGTTCATTTATGACAATCTCGATTATAAGGTACTACCTTTATCCAGAATAGGCCTTTGTCAATCAAATACAATAGTTTTTTTTTAATAATTGGCAAAAAAACATTGCAATATTATAAAAAATGAATAATGGAACTCAACAAACCTGATTCTTTCTGTATTCATGACATGAATTTCTTAAAAGGCGATAACAAAGCTTTAACACATAACGTAAAGGTGCGTTCCTTTGGTCTGATATCTCGTCCATTTTAAGCATCGCCTGCCCAGAACCATTGTCTTTGAATGGTGCACCAAGTAATTGAAATATCTACATGTAACATGCATAATGAAAACATTCATATTTTAATGGTGTACGGAATTCTTGTAACACGACTGCTCGATTGAATGTCCATGGAATGTTGACAAAGAGCAGAAGGATTGTTTAATTTCTTCTCAATTCAGAAAAGGCTTTATGAACAGTTCTTGTTGTTTTGTAAGATTGAGGCTAATAATCGTGCTCATTCGATTAGTGTTGTATTGGCAAATGGCAAACAGTAGATAAATTAAGGGATTATTAAAGAGTCTAAAATGACTAGCAGCCTTGTTGCAAAAATGTTTGAAATCTGGGGCCCGATTTCAAACTCGATTTCATGAAGTGCCGTTGAATCCTTTGTTTGTTCGACTGTTAACAATGCCATCTCCGAAAAAGAGCGTCATCACTTTAGCTATGTTGACAACCAAAACAATACAGAGGCTGCTGGTCATTTTAGACTCTTTAAGATTCAGAACAGAGCCTCTAGATTAACAAATCAGAATCATGATAAACAAATTCATACAACTGCAACTGAGAACTGAAAGAGAGCTTTATTTTAAACTACTCAAAAACAAATATAGTGAAAGAAATTGAAGACCCTTACACAACTGCACAATAATATACAGTGTAACCCGCTTAAGTGCAAGTCAAAATTGCAAGCAATTTTGATTGCACTTATGCGATTTTGCACTTATCCGAAAAGGCTTAACAAGAGCTTGACCATAAAATTATAAATTGGGTTTCAAATCCAGATTGCAGATAAGCGGGAATTTCACTTATCCGAATTGCACTTAAGCGGGTTACACTGTATATACATTTTTATGGACAACTACAACACGTCATTGCCAAATACAAGCCATAAATTTCACAAATTCTGTGATGAGGTATGGCAATTTAGGTGTGGAATAATTTGTTATATACAAGTGGAAATATTACCAATCCACAGCTTCTGAATGCATTGGCTTCTTTGTTGTCATTTTCCTTGAAATTTTTAATGCTAAGTAAACCATTGCCACATTTTCTATCAACATTCCTCTACAATCGATCCTCAATATTATCATCACCATTATAATTTGTTCAAAACTTTGTACAAAACCATCTGACTTTATCAAATTAAAACTGACAACCAGAAATATAATGGGGATGATAGAAAACATGAATGGTATACCTGTTTCAGTATGTATTGTTCTCTAACAAGTTTCTGTCTTTCTCTATCAGGATTTTTACATTTGATTGAGAAGATATCTTGTTTGGCAGTAGCAGGATCAACATTCAAAACAAACAAATTCAAATCAGTGAGTAACTGTGCCAAAGCCCTAACAAACAGAAATAGTTACTATCAATAACCACGTAAACTGAGCAATGATATCCAAATTTCAAAAGTATGAGAGTCAACTAGAAAATCGAAAATGAAACAAACACAGATTGAGCATAAAAAAGGGGAACACCATGCCCCAGTCAAAAATAGAGAAGAAACATTGCTCCCATGTGTACCCCTGGACATCACCCCTGGACATCATCACTGGCAAAAAGGAGAATAGTGGCCATGACAATTTGATATTGCGCTAAAATCAGCTCGTAAAGCCAAGACGTGACAATATCTTAAAATAGTTTAAACACTTTCTTCAGAAAGATTATACCTGTTGAAAGATTGGCTAATATGCAGGGCATGTAAATGATTTGAGCAAAGTTTTCAGGATCTCCAAAAAAAGTTATAATCTGTTCAAATTTCAGGCCACATGCAGACAACTATTAGTAATGATAAAGGAGAATTGGCTTGCCTTCTTGATCCTTGGTCTAAAAGACCATTTTCAATTTTAGCACAAAAGCCACCCAGTGTAGCACTTGCATCATTAACAAAATCAAGATCTCTGACTTCACCAGCGGCCACTTGGATGATTGCAAACGCCTCTCTGTCTTCTTTCAAAACTGCAGTACCAACCTAATTGCAAATTCAATTTGATAATTAATATACAGCAATACAAAACTAATACACTACAAAATATTGTGAATTGAAACACAAAGCCAAGTAAAAAATTGATTAGCTGTTGTGCAATGATACAATGACATTTTTTAAAGATTATTTGCATAGATTTCCATGAAATGCTTTTTAGATTTCATATGGTAGAAATGAAACAAAAGGGTGTTGTGGTAAGTCATCTCATCTCTAGGGTAAAAAGTTCTTCCAACTGTATATGTAATTGAATCTAGAGTATAAATTGAAGCAACCAATATAAACAGGTAGTTGCTATATACGGGTGAATTCAACTACCTTATGCATCACAGGCTTTTCTTCTTTTGAATCGATCGGAATACCAGTTGAATGTACCCAAGTGTTTGTACATAGATGTCTCAAGCGGACATAAGATGACCTAAAAGATGTTAATGAATTACAGTGAGCACAATGAGTTACAATTCCTTTTTGTAAACAGTTTTGTTAATTTTTTTACAGATATTTAATTAAAGAAATTAACAAGCTTGATAAGATCCCCTATTGCAACATTTTATGCAACACAATGCTTTATTTTCAAGAATATTGTTGAAAAAAACTATTCTTGTAACTTTACCTAGGAACTAGATCATCTGATCTCTGTAGAACTGTTGGATCTGCTTCAAAAATCGACGCAAGGTCATTTCCATTTTCAACTGAGATCAATTGATAGACTGGACTTTGACCTCTTTGTTTATTTCTTGTGGCATCTCTTGTTGCGTCAGAGTCAAGCTATCAACAACAACAACAACAACAAAAAACATATAAAGCTACAAAAATGATCAAATTACCTATTAGTTCAGCTTAAGAATGTATTTGATTACCTCTGCGGCAAGGTATCTTCCAGTTGCTAGATGTTTGAAACGAAACAAACTATTCCATCTTGCAGCACCACTCAAGCATGGGTCATGCTGCACAACCTGAAGGACAAACAATTTGCAAAGAAACTCAAAATCGCAACTAAATGACATCAACAAATAATGCATACAGAAAAAATTCATTTCAAAATATGAGACAGATATCCTTGCTTCTTTCATCAAATAAATGAAACATAAAATGTTGAGATTCAAAATTCATAGCCTACATTTGTAAGCTTACTACTTCTTGTAAGATTGACTTGACAGGGAATGCATCATTGATACACACACGGCATCCTAGCTTATTCAAGTATAGTTTTTTATAAATTTAATTTCAGTACTCAAAGCGCATCTCTTATTTACATACCTCAACTTCCCATAATGCCTTTGAACTTGTGGCTGACGTTGCCGATGCTCTTGCAGTTGTTCGTAGAAACACATACGACTTTTTCATATAGTCATCCATAGTGAGAAATTTCTCTTGCTCAGCATGAAACAACCTAACAACATCACCCTGCACAAAAAAAGAATATGTTAGTTACAAAACACCAAACTTATCGTTAGATTGAGTTGGTTGTTGTTGAATGTAAAATATGTGCTGCCAACGATCATCAACACTTAGATTGTCGATAGCCATGTGACAATTTCTTAGAAAACTAATTGCATTATTGAGAGCTGAGCAGATGGTATCCTCATAGTACCAGATTGGAATACAATCTCATGGTTGTGGCAAATTGATTTAGCATTGAGTGATTTTCATGGTCACAACTTTCAACATAGGCTAATAAGGAAATGAGAAAACTGAAAAGACATCATTTTAAAACATTTTATGTTACATATCCAGTACTTCAAATGAATTATACATTAGCAAGCTAACTTGATAGAGAAAATCTTCAACATATTTTCATTGTTTTACCAATATTTAATGGATGTTAACTTACGCCTTTAAGAACTTCTTCCATATTTTCTCGATAATCCATAAACAGACATAATTTCCAGCAAGTGTTACAGTTGATTGAATTGACCTTAAAAATTGTAATCAGTAAAAAGAATTATTATAAATTGAGAGACTAATGATGACTGAAAAGAGAAAGTTTTTTGTCACCTAGTTTAGTAGAAATGGGATGTAATCAACCCTTTGTCTGGTGTATGCAGCACAATTTTGTGAAATTAATTGTTAGAAAAGCATCAAACCAACGCTACAGCAAAACAGCACAGTCAAACGAAAGCATTTCAAAGATAGTCTTTGTAATTTGAGACAAATCATCACTTCTACACAGCAATACAAAATTATCATTCTAAAACTTAACAGAGGGTCAACTGGCTGCATTAAAATAAACAACTATATAAAGTTGAATTTAAAATAAAGATATTGAATAACCTCTTTTGAGCCTGGCTTATCTGTAAGTTCATGTTTTGAGGCATGAAGTGGCTGTCCTGCATTGACAGGATTTAAAATAACTTTATCACCAACAACAACCTATGAAATAAACAGCAATGTCAATAAATTAAGTGAAAAAAGCAATTTCATGATTTTTTTCAATTCGCCTTCACAAATCGGAGCAGCCTTCCATGTAATAACAATGGTAATGAAGGAATTGATGTGCTAAAAATAGCACTGATTATAATTATTATAATGTTGTGAATCACTTACATTATCACCAGGGGAACGAAGTTTATAAAATGGTACAATGTAAAACCAAGATCCCTAAATCAAAAAACAATCAAATCAAATCAACACGAAGAAGTATTCAGTCCAATCTCATAATTACCAGTGGTATTGTACTGATTGTCCTATGCTCAAAATACTAATACCACCTCTTTATTTCTATAAGAAGCTTGCTTTTGCTATTATGAGAAATTGCTTTTGCAATAATTATGTTAAGTTCCAGAATGTATGGACAGTTCTTCACTTTGCCTGGAATTTCCCAGAGATATTTCTGCAAACAGCTATGTCAAAATTCACTCTTGTATGCGTCTGAGAAGTTCAGCTAGATCCAACTTGCAACAACAGATCTGAAGAAACTTGACTCTTCGTATGCTCTTGTAGATAAATTTAAGAGCTCAATGGAATTGCTTTAGAAAATTCAAATAGCATCTGTTTTCAACTAATAAAATGAATTAATTTTTCATTAAGAAAAACAATGATCAGATTATCATCTTGTTTGGACTTCGATGCTGGGTATCCTGATTCCAGAGACACAAAGCTTTCCACTCACAGTTATATTATAGCTCAATTCAAAGAAAAAATAATCTAGCCTAATTAATTACTTCGTTTCCTTCAGCATCCAAGGATACTCTCATGGCATTCTTTTCAACTAAAGCAGGAAGCCTTTTGTTGACAGTCATGTATTTGTTGCTCTTTAAATGAAGCAGCTAAATAATTAAAAAACATAAATTAACACTTGAATCAAATTGAAATATTCCAATGCCTGATTATCTAAATTGCATCACAGGAAATGATTCTCTATGAGTCATTATGATTATCATTTTGTAGGGTAGCTAGGGCTCAGTATAACTGTACAATATAAATTTGAACCACACTTATTTCAAACACATGTGTTATGTACCAAAAAGCAAAGGAAACTGCTCACTCTTATCAATTAACTAATTAACTTGTATATAAATTATGCAGCCTGCTAATTATATCTTGGGATGAGATATGTTGTATGGCAATTAAATAATGAAAATATGATTAATTCTAAGATAATTTCTTCCAGGTAACAATCTATCAAACAAATCAAACATTCATTATCATGACTTTATGTTTCCATAGTGATCACCTGGTGGCTTATCTTGATAATTTATGATAACACTCCTTATAGTTTTGCACTCTCATGTGTGGCTTTTGATTTGATAATTAATTTTAAAAAATGACAAACAACTAAATCAAGTTATATTTTGGGTTACTTTTTATTAGTGTCACATTTAATTCTGATTAAAAAATCTACTTTTAAATTCTTATTAGACAAGAAGCTGACAAGGAAATAAATTGAGCAGTTTGAGATTTTCCTGGAATAACATTATAGTTTTAAAATGATCTACAAAGCTTGATGATTGGTGGAAATCTTTATAGGCATTTTCTGGAAGGTGATTGGTCTACCACAATTGAATGCTCATCATGTAGCTTGGTGTATATGTAAAGTGCTGGGTCTCAATTTGCATGTTCTCAGAGTTAGTCTTTGGCTTGATCAATATTTGTTGAGATCAGTAAAGAACCTAGCTAACTATTGACACTCACTCAAGTTAAAATTGGTTAGGCTTAACAGATAGTGAGAGAATGGATAAAAACCTGTTTTGATCTTGATTGTACTGGAGCTATCTAATTTCAATTATAAATACCAAAAATGCTCTATCCTATTATCTGATCACAACTGGGCTGTTAGATTAAACATCATGTGCTTGTATGATGGTATTTGAACATTGTGAAATAGTAAACACTGTTAAAGCGTAAAAAATACAGCTTGATTACAAATGAAAGTACCTGAATAATGCCTCCGTATTGCACGTACGACCCAACCATTTTGCTTCCGTCTTGCTCATTCTGTTTCTTTTCAAGTTCTGCAGCATGCTAACAATAAGGAAACAATGATTTAAATCAACCACCCCAAAAATTACAATGAATTTCATATTTATGATCATGTTAAAAATACAAATATTACTTACATGCAGTTTCTTTAATAAAACTGTGTCACTGGTACTTGAAATTGTTGGTTTAGCAGCTTTCCAAAATTGATTTTGAGCAGAATATCTGTTCATAGGACATACCTTGAACAGGCAATCTATAAAAAAATAAAATAAAAACTCGTGAAAATCTGTTCATCTGTTCAGTTCTGACTCGGTTTCCATAATTTTATAAAAGTTTATGCTTCAAAAGTTATGAGAGTGGTTCTTGAGAAAACATAAGGTACAAGCTGAACTATAGAACAAATACTATTGGCAAGGTTTAACAGCTAGTACAAATACAAATTTATGAGAATGGTAGCCAACACACCTCTGTACTTGATTGGCGGTGTTTCCAAATCGCCTGCTTCTGGTTCAATAACAACACGGTCATCCACCAGACTAAGTGTAGAAACAAAACATGACATAGGTTATCAATCAATTAGTGATGAATAATGTATCAATTAGGAATACAACTAGCCATTGATATGACGATAACTAGCAACTCATAATAAACAAACAGTTTTACTGAAGTAACAGGTTTATTATTGTGAGAGTATCAGGTAATGAAACGTTGCCCTACTCGACCTTTTTATCAGGTTCTATAGTGCTATCATATGGAAATTGAAGGTGATCAATATTTTGCCATGCAAACATATATTGTATTTTGCAGCCTCCAAGTATGAGTGAATTTAATTTATGCTAATTTTTCTCTAAACGGGTAGCGTCTAAAGCAATTTGCTGTATTAATCTATTTCTGCAAGTTGTCAAAATGACCAGAGTATCAAGGGGCCTTGTACTGTAACGTGGACCTTGAGATGTAGTTTTGAGCCCATTTCTCAAAAGGGTGGGACAGTATTTTTTGAATTCACATTACAATATTTGTATCACAAGAATTACAATTGACCAATGATATAAAAAAAAATGACACCTGAATGAGTGTTATAACTATTGTAAATAAAAGTAGCTTTGGCTTCACAGTGAAATCCAGCTTATTGCTACTAATTAACAATGACTCCCGAATCAATATGGATAGTGTTTACAGAATAGTCTCCAGCAGAATCATATATCTGAGGCCTGTCAATCAGTGCGCGTCATTTTTGCTATCTGGCATTGTTTGGATGAATTAAGGAGAATTCAAATTTCGTTTTCGTTTTTATTGCAAGTCTTGAAGCTAGTCTTGAGCTGAAGAAAGTGCCTGATAATGCTCGTTTATATTGAAAAGTTATAAGCTGCTCTAATCACCTACAGTTATTAATTAGTGCTATTTTGACGGAATATAATTTTCAACGTTCTTCATATGGAACACTGGATTGCACAGGGCAGGAATTCAGTGACATGTTTCCCGCTTTTATTTTAAATACAGATTTAAGCTTTCAGTAGGTGCCTGCCATTCAGAGAGTTTTAGTAGGCCTATTCATAAGTGCTGAATCCATATTTGAGAAATCTTGTTTGTGGTTAGCTAAAAATGTAGTTTCTCACCACATGTTGTTTTCTAAGCCCTCCCTATGGAAGGAACAATAGGTTGATGTCTTATTTTCATTAAAATTCTTTTACCAAGAAGTCACCTTTTAATTAGTGTCGCACATTGCAGTAAAGTAATCTAAGCAGACAGTTTCAACTGATTTGCTTGATGTAGCAACGATAGATTTGCAGACACAATTAAGCTCAACAGCAGGCAGTACTTGAACTTCACATTTGAATTTAAGTTGCAGATCATTGTCTAGAATTGGACTCCAATCTGTCAATTTTCTATGTTGTACCCACGGGGAGAAAATTTCAATGGTTTTTAATAACTCCAGACGCCAGATTTGATCCCTTTAGGAAAATTAATTTTCTGCCTGTGTCAAAATCAAACTTTTCTGATTACTTTGGACAATGAAATATAGAGCAAACAGGTGAGGGTGATTTACTTCTCTTGAAACTGCACCATAGGCCTATCGCTTTTGTCTAACAGCTCTAATTACAATTACAAAATAGAATGCTCAAAGCAAAACCAGCTAATGATTGCTGATGACACAAATCCATCATCACTGAACAGTGAAATAGTGGAATAGTCACTCACTACTGCAAATACTATTACAGTATTCAGAATATCCAAAGGAAACAGATTTAACAGCTTTCAACTTACAGGCCCACGTTTTGGTGGTTTAACTGAAAAAATAATATTTTGCAATTTTACAACAGCAAACTTACCCTAATGTACTTATGAAGCCGTTAACATTTCCTTCAGCATATAGTGATACAACATCACCAATGTGCAAAAATTGAGAAGTTGAATTCATATTTAACTCGGTTTTATTGACATAAACAAATCCAGTTTGAAATTTGTAGATGAGCAGGCAAGTTCAGTTATAATACGATACAATGTTGGTAATTAACATTTCGACTGTAAACGGCAAAGTGCCGATGCAATGATTTATTTTATAATTATGCAATTGAAAAGTTCGCCGTTAATAACAAAGTCAAGAAAGTGAACTGTCGTTCTGTACAATAATATTATCATCTCCAGCGAGTAAAATTGTTTGAGTCCAATATGGTCGGATGAAGACCCATCCTGTCTGTTCATTATTTTCTGTTCAGTTTGGTCAACATTGGCGGGACCCACAAAGCCGTGTGAGGCTACAATGCCTTGGAAGTCTAAATGTTCTCAATTTCAAAATGCGTTAGTGATTACTTACTAATAATAAATGTTGCATATTTTAAAAGCGATGAAAATGAATTTAGAAATTGAGAATAACAAACTAATTGCAACTTTTAATCAAACACAAATGTTTTCCAGATGTGGTATCCCGCGTGGTAGAATGATAGCGATTTTCAAACCACACAGTTAGCTCCTATAATCCGTGGTTAGGTTTCCCTTTTAATGCCGAAATCCAGTTAAGAGGTAGTGAATTATTTATTTACTATGTTTTCAACTATTGTTTGATATTATTATAATGATTTGAATGGGAAGAATATAGCTCCACCTGCTAACATCTGCGTGGTGCTTTCGACCGCAGTGATAGTTACTTTAGCTAACACTTCAAAGGTTTAGGCGAATCAATGACCACAAAACACCACGGACTATTTCGTGGTTACCACGCATGTATTTGATTGACATTTTTCCAGAAAAACCATCAAACAATGATCTTATCATTGTAAATTGATTTGCATATATCATTTTATACAATGCAATAATAAATTATAATTACAATATAATAGTAATAATATTATGTACAAAATATTAAATTAATAACTATTTTTATTCAAACTAAGGTTTCATCAGCAATATTACTAACCCAATGGAGTTTACTATCGCCTGGTGAATCAAGCGTTTGCTGTCGGTCATACCCATCTGAGTGATTAGAATTAGTCTTTTTCAATGACATTGATCGACAATGTGGTAGCCCTGTTCGTAACAATGATGCTGAGCCACCATGATTACCAGTCGAATTATGCTGCTGAGCTCCAAATGTGTTATGATAAATACCGCTATTGCCAAATTCACCAATAACAAATTGTGTTCCAATAGAGTTACGTTGGTTTCGACCTGCTAACAATAGTTCTTCACTTGTTGCACTTATACCGCGCCGAGAACGGGGTAGTAATCTGCTACCATGGTGATTCTGTAGCCTTTCTCCTTCTTCTCCATTGGCTAAACCTGGATTTGAACCATGCGTGGCATTTGAGTATTGGACATGCTCAAGAGAACCTTTGGAGATAAGATTGAGAAATAGATGAGATCATAAATCATTTCTGTTTTTTTTCAGACCAACTTTGTACTAAAAAAATTATTATAGAGGATGGCGTGAATATAAGCTGATGATCACAAAGGTGTGTGGGTCTTGGCAAATGATTACTACGTCAATTTGTAAGTAACTAATTTAATTTATATCACACATTATCTGTAGTCTGATAAAAAAAGTGAAAACGTTATATCAACAATATCCAATTTGGAAGGGAAGAAAAGTCATGTCTGCTGCCCACATTGGTATATGTAGCAGGGTATAGTTCCTTTAAGGGGTGCATAAGCCATCAATCGTACAGGTGAACATTGCAGTGAGATGACAACTAAGTCAGAATAAAAAGGGACCTACATGCGTCAACAGGTCCTAGACTATCAACATCTTGACCATCATCTGGAAAAAATCAAAAATACAAGTCAAACATGGTAGATACTGCATATTTGTTACATTGGAGTTCCTATTTGAGGCACGCATTAAATAAGACTTTTGAACAACAATCACGGATATTGTACAATTATAACCCATATAAAGAAGAAGATAATGAATTGATTGAGGAGCATTATGCGTTTACTATCATACATATAAAAAATTAATATTAAAATCTCTTAAACTATTGCACATGTATTCCTTGCTGTACAATTTCCAGTTAATGAAACACTTGAAGCAGCAAAACAATATTTTGGAAATTTAAAAAAATCTTTCATGAATGAGATGAATGAACCGAAATTTGTTCTCAACTTCTTGCATAATTTTCTCTCTATTTAATGGATAATCTACTTGATGTAGATTCATATTTATTCTCCCACAGACAAACAAGCACCTCAGTCTCATTACTTACCAAACCACTGCATTGAAGACAGTGATCCATTCTCACTTGATTCTGTTGTTGAGAGATGATTGGAACTGTTTCTATAATTACTATCATAGTCTGACGAATTTTGTGAGAGGTAGTCTTTTTCTGGTCGCTTCTGTTTCATTTGCTTTAACTACAATTAAATCCAAGGATTAATATCAAGAAGGTTTCATGGGCTTTTTTCAAGATTATTTTCAATAGGTTTTTCAGCTGGAAAACCAATACCTGGGAGTAGATCTCCATTGTATTACCCAGTGCACTTTAGTTATTGAGTATCAGTAATGGATAGCAGAAATTACAAAATAATACTTTATTTGGTGATATTTTACAAGTATGGCAATTACACTGAAATTACATTAAAAATACAGTATACAGTTTTGGATATGCTTTCTTGGTAGAAGAATGTATTGAGCCAGCCATTATTATTTGGATTAAGTAGGTAATAATGTTCAATTGTGGCTTTCAATCAAAACAAGAAAAAGACAATTAAATTGAAAGAGACCAAATTTTGAAAATTAAATAACTTTCTACAATTGCGTTACCTAATACTTTTGTATATGAAAATGTTGTCATTATTACTTGAGAATAATCCCAAACTAGTGTTACCTTGGTTAATGCATTTTGATAAGCGATTTTGCGCTCCCTTCTAATTGTCTTGTGTGCAGAAGGATCAACAGCCAAACGCTGGAAAGATTGAAAGAAATCAAAACCAGTGAAATATCAATGAAATGAAAATTGCTCAATCGAACAAAATAAAAATAGAATGATCAAAATAAATACAAATAATTAAAATGAAGTCAAATTAAAGAATTACCTGAGCAGCTTTACAAATTTGCTTTTGAATTTCATAATCACGCTGCCAGGATTCATTTGGATTAACCTTGATGAAAATCCAAAATCTGATAATTAGCTTCCAACTTTGAAGATTTGAAGACTGTGAACATTACAGTCCCATGATGACTCACTAATAAAAATCTAATGTAATTGCATTTGTACTTACAGATTGCTCTTCGTCATTAGCTAACACCAAGTCTGGGAATTCAAATGAAGTTCCAATCTTTCGACGATATGGTTCAACAATACACGATGGACTAGATGGTGTTTCCCTTGGCAACCGACCAGTGATTTTCTGAAAGAAAAGAAACATAATAAACCTCTTGCTATAATGTGCAAATATCTACATATGTCTGATCATCTGTCAACAAGCATGATAGGAAAATACAAGAGATTTTATGGCTTCTACAGCACAGTGAAACCTGTATATAAAGGTCACCACAGTGAAACCTGTATATAAAGATCACCTTATATGGCAGCCAACTGTCTACAATGGTTACTTTATATTTTTCAAATATTGAGTTCTATTGTGTTTGACCTGTGTACAAAGGTCTCTTCTAAAAATGGTCAGGATTCCCTTATCTCATGGGTGGCAATTATACACAGGTTTCAATGACTTACAGCCTCTTCTACGCAGAGATGACGCAGATAATCCATTTTCTCTTGTAGCAATTGATCTAAATTCTCTTTTCTCATCACCAGAGCCAAATGTGCATCTTTTTCTGGGGATGCTTGTGAAGACGATGCACGACCGCTATCACCTGTACAATGATCAATTATTCAGATGCTGATTGGAAAATTGTTTTTGTAAAGTATTTTCTCGTTTATTGCATTATTCATTTTTATTCAATTGTTCCTAAATTCAAGTAGTAGCAGTAAGATATTTCATCTAAAAATATTTTATATAGAATTATTTACCTCCGTCAATTGAAAAGGATTGTGCATCACTGTAACAGCTTTCACTAATGTCAGACATAAATGACAAGGCTAAAGAGCTGTCCGATCGTGATAATTCCTTAGCTATTTCTTGCAATGATCTTTGCCTTGTTGTCCGCTATGAATAAATATAGAAAACTTTCAATCAAAAGTGTCCATGTGTGTGTCCAAGTATAGCTTGACTCACTGTATACTTCAGCGAGTATCTACAAGAGTGACTTTATTCAGAACATCAAAGGGCTGGCATACTTGAACCCCTTTCACAGTATGTTTAGTCTTTAGATTTCAAGAATAGAAAAAGATGCAGCGTTCACAATGCAACATAATTATGCTACTATGAGTTTCACGCCATAAGGCTATCATAAGGCGCATTTATTGATCTATTATTTATTGTAAGTTTAGAAAACATATTTTAGCATTCAGAAGCAATAAAATGTGTTTCTAGGTTCACACCTGTGCAGCTCTACGCTCAACATAAAATTGGTGCTGAGAGACAGCCATTATCCATGTTTCACGACAAATTGATGAATTAGGAAGTATCCATGTCATAATGTCAATTGGTTGCCCAGCATTACGACGCAAAGATGAAGCTCTAAAGTACAAAAAAGGCAAACAAGGAATTCAATACATTGTCCATTTGGTATTGAGTAATTACATTCCTTACAACTTGTGAAATGCTAGACCACCTACTGGGTTTTATTCTTATTCAATAAATACATTCATGAGGCAAAATTCTCTCAAAATTTCCTTTGCAGTGATTAAAAATTGTGTCACACCAGCTTCATTGTTAGGTTTAGTAAAAAACAGCGATAGTCAGTCAGGACTGCCCATGTGATATTTACCAAAGTTTACAACATCGGCATACCATGGCCGAATTCAAATGAGTAACTTCTGATTTGATGAGCACTGCACATCAGCGAGATTTGTGAGATAGATATGAGTTCATTGACAACAGCAAAACATACAGAAGATAACTTCAATCAACATTGATTAGCTTTTAACTATTTTAAAGATTTTAAAAATCAACTAATTGGCAGGCTCAATAGCTTGTTGTTGTGTGTTTTTGGAAGATTGAAAGAATGGCCGCCTATATCGTTTTGCATTTTGCAAACTATTATGGTAAATTCAAAAGTTGCTAAGCGTATTTATAAATTGAGTTTCACATTGGTATTATTACAAGTAAGTTTGAATGTAAAACTGGTCAGCAAAAAAGCATACCTGTTGACACTAAGATATGATGGTGATCTGAACAAACAAATTGGAAAACAATGAACATAAACAATAAATAATAGCCCAATTTCAATTCATTCAAACTTGTCTTCCTCTTTATTATAAAGCCTCGACAAAATATAGGATTGCAGAGCTACAAGTCATTGAAAGCTAGCAAAAAATCAGAAGAAAGTGGGTGAAATAGTAGCAATCGAGTTTTTAAATCCAAATGTGAACATTATATATGCTACCTTTCCTGGAAAGAGTACACGGACATTTTGATTTGCTTTAGATGATAACAATTTATGAACTGATTGGTTCAATTCAGTCTACTTGTGTAACATCATTACAAACAAAATTAAATTGATAGAAAATGTTCAGACAAGGAGAAAGCGATACGGCACCTACCACCTTGAAAAAAACTATAATCAAATAAAAAAACAAGAACTATGATCTTACTTGCTGACATTTCTAACTTCAATTGAAAATTTCTTTTCGCGGTAATAAAGATTTTCCATTTGATTCCACAGAAATAACTAATTGAAAAAATGGACATTATAATCAAACACAAGAAATACAAAAATAATTTCAATTCCCTATTACATCATCTGCTCAGGAAGTAGGTTGTGTTGTCATAATACTATCAGCAGATACTTGATCGTACAACAATGAATTGTAGGCTGTATAAGACTGTCATACTGTTACATAGTTAAGGAGTTACCATAGTGAGTGTAACCTGTGTATAAAGGAAGGTTACCCTATAAAGCAGCCACCAGTATACAATAATGACTTGTGCAAATGTTTATTTCTATTGAGTTTAAACTGTTTTTAAAGGACACCACTCTATACAGGTCAACACTCTAATGTTATGACTGTATAAAGATTGCGGTTTTTTCAATCAAAGTAAGAAACAGTTCAATAACATACCTTACGGGGTGTTTGTTTGTCGGCATGGTCATACTGACCAATTCCTCTGTAGCTTAAACCAAGATGACAAGGGACCGCTGATTTATCCTGAAATATAAATCGTCAATTTCAATTCAAATTGTTTGCCACAGTGTATTTGTGTTGGCTTAAATGACAACCAATTAAATACCTTGGCTTCATAATAATGAATGCCATACATAGGCAAATGCTCAACTACATTCATGTAACTGTGAAAGAAAAAATAAAATGGATGAGAAATGTTTATTGATATCACGTAAAACATAATTGCGCACCATTGACATTAAAGCTTTATGGCAAAATTGGGAAGATTATCTTAAGCAAAGTGATGGAATAAACGCTTAAACAATTGCCTAGCTAATCGTTCCAATTAGCACAAAACTATCCATCAATCCATAACAGCGCATCCAGAACTAGCTCTGATAATTAAATAATATCCCAAAAATCCTAGAAAATCTCAAATTAAATTTATGGCAGTATGAGAAATATTTCTTACTTGACAATAGCGTCACCACGTTGAGTACCGAGCATTTGCCTATAGTTGTCGATTGCTTCATTTTCACTAAATTAGGAAAAGAATAGAAGAACATCAAATACAAGGCACGGTACCTACATATTAGATCAGATAATACTTTTCATCAACAGGTATGATCATCTCGCATAGTAAAATTATCGCCAAAAATAATTGCATATTTGGGTAGGCACTACATCGTCATTAAAACATTTATCACATTTATAGGCATACTCGTTTATTCGGGACCTTTAAAGTCTGGTGCCTTTTCACACAAAATTGATATAATCAATGATTTATCGGCCTTTATTGAATCTATGAACGTGCATTTATTACCACTTACCATAACTCAAGAGTAGGATGTTCTGAAAGTGTCTTGACAGGAAAAACATTCAATTTTTTTAAGTCAGCTCTAGCAATGGCATCACTATAAAAAAACACCAAGTACTAATAAGTAATAAGAAATATTTCTAGCATAGCAACAGAGTTTGCCCCAAACCCCAGCAAATTAAATTTCAGATAAAAATTTTTAGCATGATTTAACAAGGTCTTAACTTTATGGCAGCTTTTATCAACCAAACTGTCATTGTATATAATTCTGTAGCATTGATTCTTTTTATAGTGTTTAACAAAGGAAACAGCTGATTGGAAATGAAGAAATATTCCATTCAAAGTAACTTTTGAAAAGTAGCCTTCATCTGAAATCAGCAGGAATAAGTAAAGGGGTCTTGTCTGCAAAGCAATTAAACTCATGGTAATAGCAGTTACACTAGCAACAGCAATAATACTCATTTCATAAATAAAAACCTATATTAAATAGTCTGTGGACAATTACCTCACAAAATCCCCATGTTTAGCCTAGAGAAATGAAGTGATAAATTGTATGTAAAATGAGATTTGTGAGGTATAAAGGCAAAAACATAATCCAAAATATACTGAAGTAGGGAATCATCAAAATGTACCAATGAGGCGATATCACGTTGCATAATGAATTGGAATTAATTTAGATTAACATGAAGGTATTCACTGTCCTGACTTCCTGTCTAGCAAAGATATTTGTTGAGAGCAAATAGTAAGCTACAAAAGCTGCAGCATAATATTTAGACAATCTCAGCACAGCTGATCATCTCGCACGTATTAATAGTCTGGTTAATACATTTTGGATGACATGCTGATTACAATAGCAACACATTTTTTGATTGGCATATTAATTCCAGGATTATTTATAAATGATTTCAAACAAGTGAAACCCCGATTTAGAAGGTCATCGGGATGCGAAATCATGAGATCTCTGTAACTCTCTCTTTGCAGTGTACCGTTAATAAGAAAATGTTACAATATTGATAGGCATTGATTCTTACCTGAAGTACAACTGCAGCTAATTTGAATATTAGTCCTGCATCACAGTCAATTGCACCCTAAGCAACCAGACAGTAAAGAAAATATTAATTTCCAAGCAATATATAAGTCAAAACTCCAAACTGATTGCCAAAGAAGAATATAAAGAGATCAATGATAGCCATCCAAACATGCCAACATATTGTGTGATATATATTAAAACCCTCAAACCGAATCGATCATCACAGTGGTTGAAATATTGTTATAAAAAGGTGTCTTGATTTTTTACGGAAAACGCCTGGAGACATTCCCAGCTACTTCTGAAAGGAAATAAAAGGGCTGTAGCCTACAGAATTTCTATTGATGACTATTCATCATAATGACCAAGGGTTATACTTTTGACCTCAATTTGGAAGTAAAAAGAAGGCTTATAAATAATGGCTTGTTAGGGTAACACCTAGGATGAAGGGTCCAAAACAAATTTGTATTATCAAAAAGTAATACTTCTACCCATCCTGCAGAAGGTCAACATTTGAAAACTAAGCAAATAATACCTGTGATATCATGGATTTGGCTTGTAAGAAAAAGAGCTCGACTGTTGTGTTCTCTTTCAATTGACAAATCTTTGGAATATAGAATCTGAAAGCAAAATTTCAACTTCACTCTTTAAAAGTTCAAACGCTTACTTCCACTAAATAGTGACGGATATTCTTCCATCATCAAGGGTGGGACAATAGAGGGGCCCATGCCAGGGATCCCTACACATCCACTGGTTTTGGGGGACATATTTCATAATTCAAAAAAATGTTCATAATTATTACAAAAAGCAATTGGAGATCACCGTTGTTGAAGTTTGTTCATGTTTTTTCCTTGAGACATTTTTAGCATTCTTTTTGGGGATGACAGTCCCTTGATTTGTATCTAACGATTTTTAATTGACATACAGTATAGCACTCTTTATTGGGCTAGGCTGCATAAAAATTAATTTGTGAGCGTGTATGTGCTTAAATAAATTACCTGACTCCAAATGCTAAATTGATTACAGCGCCTTTTGGAAACGAATGATCGAGAACACGTTTTTCTGCACGTAGCCATTTAAGAACACCCCTAAAGTAAATAAATAACAAAACATTAACATTGATAGCTGAATAAAAGTACATTTCACCCCACAGAAGGGCTAGACAGTGTTTGATTTGCACTTCAAGGTATAATTCAATGCACCCTAAACGCCTGACGCCAATAATTTTTCAACAAATTTATCAAAATCGAGGTTATATTGATATATTCAAAAACTGAAATCACCACTTTCAATTCAAAATATCTTGATACTGGCTGCATTTAAATAAATAGATAAACAAAATTATTTCTGGTAATTTTGAAACAGGACCAGATTAAGAAGGTCAGGGTCATCGATGATGATGTGTGGGTTTGATGAGGTACAAATTATATATCAGCAAAAGCTGGGCTTGATAAAATCACGTCTATTCAAAATATAACTAGCTGTACTTAATTGATTCAGATTATCAGAAATCAGTGTTCATTCTGAAATTCACTTCTCAATAGAAGGTCCTAAGATTTCACATGGCTAGCTTCAAACTCAATCTAAATTTACACAAATTACACAAACTCTTCAAGATCAAAATTCAATTTTGGACATACTTCAAAGTCAGCATATTTGCCTTTAGGCTACTCATTCTTTAGTGTGTGCCCATTCTCATCAGAAACTAGTTTCAGGGTCAAGCTCTGCTTTAAACTCAAAAATCACTCGATCATTCTCTCCCATTTGTTTTGCATGGTTAATTGATCAGATATATTTAGTAAAGTGTACTCACGTTTCATCTTCAAAAGACAAACCAAAATATTCTTTTTCACGAAGATTGAAATGGGATGACACAATGTCTAGCAAATCACCAGCTATCAATTTGGGCTGTAAGTGAAATAATGTTCCATTATTTTAGCAACCACAATAAAACCATATCAATTTAAAATGAGTACAAAACAAAGAAAGAACAGTATCATGCCAAGGAACGGATTTTAGAAGCTTCTCATTTTAATTCCATATTTATAATTTAAAGTGCACCTGACACCAAAATTTCATTACTTAGCCCACACTACTTGAATCTGGAACAAGAAACTCTGGTTTTGGGTGCACTTCTACATTAGCCTACAGATAAAAGATTTGAAGTTTTCAAATGAGCCCCAATTTACACAAGGTCATATACACACACCTACACACAATTATGAGAAAGCCATTGTCAATGACAAATGTGATTTATTTTGACTGCATGTCAGTATTTGAGTTTTAGGTGATTTAGGACAATCATGTAGGCTATTAAGTAATGTTGCATAAATTCAGCATTTATTGACAATAAATTAGCTCTCTACTAGAAAAACAAACAAACGATGAATAAACAAACAAGCAGATCAGTGTCTGTAAAGCACAATCATTACCACAATAAAATCTCATTCGCAAAATTTACCCTACGTAAATGTTGAAATAAATAAGGTATTGATAGAAATTAACTCAAAAAAAAGAAATATTCATGATTTGCTTTATGCTAACAAAATTTTTCAGCCCTTTCAGGATATAAAACGGAAATGATAGACCTACACCAATTCGCTTTCTCCAACTGATGATTTTCAGCACATAAAATGTGTCATGATTTAACTATAAACAATAACATAGGTCTAGCAAATTAACCAAGCGAGAAGGCTGTTTTGAGCTGACTTGTCTTTCATATCCTG